>VZTV01053707.1:0-12473 GCA_013400875.1 Anhinga rufa
GGGGCTAAACCATGACAACGTTGCAACTGTTCAACAGCATAGAGTACACCTCAACAATTCAAGAGAAAAATGAGTTGTTCTCAGTGGAATCTACAGAGTTAATTTAGAAAGCCAAAAAGCATCAACATGGTGTTTAGAATTAAGATGAAGAAAATAAAAGAATCTGTAGTAGAAAATTTTAATTGTCCTGCACAATAATTACAAAAACAAAGTCAGAACTTTCCATGGCATCATTCCTTCCAAATTATTAAATCACCAAGTTTTGATGGCAGCCCATATACTGTAATATGAAACAAATATTCTGAAAGAGGCCTGAACACGGGTAAAAACAGCCCATTAATACAGTACATGCTACCAAGGCAAAAAGACTTGGATTTACAGCTAATTTCTCATTTGCTTGTTCCACTCATTTAAACAGGCTTCATAAACTGTCTGAATTCTAACCTTCCTGTAATACCTAGTGAGAATATTAAGTGTACTGCCTCTAAGCATTTTGGCTAACAGCCAGACTTAAGTTTAACTTCAAATACGTATTTCGTCTTATGACAGTATATTATATCCATAAGACAACAAGCTCAAATTTAAAAAATTCATTCTATTACAACTACAAGCACAGGCTACTTAAGTGATTTAGCAGAGGACGGTTAGCCAGTATGAGTTCAAGATCAAGCCATTTTAAAGTTCCCTGTGCTTACTGTTTCAGAAAACAGTCTTATTTCAGATTGTCTTCTAAATCTGAAGTTATTTTAAATAAATTGCTACTCATGTCAGAAACTGTAAATTAATGTCTTTTATTTTTAATTCTGGTACTGTGAAGCTTAGAATTGTCCCACTTTCTCAGTACCTGCTGAAAAATTTCACAAAACCTTGCTTGGCCTCCTATTATTCTGTAGCAAACCTACATCACCAGAACTGTTACTTTTAAATAATAAATACTAGTCAAACAGAAATAGTTTGCATTTCAGAAGTACTGACACTTTCTGGGATTATTCCCTACAACACAAATGATATTTTAAAATGACCTATTATGGCCAGCTTTTCCCCTAGTTTATATGCTGAGCATGACATCATATGGTGTGGGATATCCCTTTGGTCAGTTGGGGTCAGCTGTCCCGGCTGTGTCCCCTTCCAGCCTCCTCACTGGTGGGGTGGTGTGAGAAGCAGGAAAAGGCCTTGATGCTGTGTAAGCCCTGCTTAGCAGTAACTAAAACATCCCTGTGTTATCCATGTTGTTGTCATCCTAAATCCAAAACACAGCACTATACCAGCTACTAAAGAAAATTAACTCTACCCCAGCCAAAGCCAGAATATGGATGAAAAAACACTATTAAGCAACCAAATGCACAACTGCGACATAACCACCTAATTGGAGTAAAGCTGTAATAATGTCTTTACGCATTTAAAACCTAGAAAAGTACACCTGGAAACAGTTTGAAACAATTCAATAACTTACCTCAAGATCTAGCATGAGTTCAATGAATCTCTCACAATAATGAACTTTGTCCATGGAAATAGGACCTAGATAGAAAAAACAAATTGTTTTTTTGCAACTTATCCACACCACAATATATTTGTACTTGAACTATTCTTTAAAAATCTAATAAGTGCTACTAATATAACAGTATTAGTATTAACTATATTAGTATCAACTATATTAAATAAACTATATTAAATAATTATTAATTAATCCATAATCTGGTGCGTTGATAATTATTAATTTCATTAACTGTGGTTAATTAATTAACTAAATTAGTATTAACTATATTATATTAGTATTAACTATATATAATACCAGATAGTATTAACTATCACATTCTTCTCTTTTTCTGAAACAATCCTTTTTTTCATTGCAAAACAGAACATTTTTGTATATAAGAAAAGTAATGGAACCAGAGTTTCAGGAGTGATTTTATCCACTCTGAAAAAACAACCCACGTGACTTGCAAAAATGCACACTTCTACAAGATACCAACGGCCTGCTAAGCTTCATAAGAACTTTTAACTCTGGGTACTCAAAAACTGGTCTTGTGTAGCTGGGAAAACAGAGGGGATAGGTATCCTTTCTGAGGAAGCCACAATACACAGAATTTCTCCTTACAGCTCAGTTAAGAGCTGAAGCTTGCTAAGAGTTTAAGAGCAAAAGCAGAACTCCGGGAAGTGATTTCACCCAAATTGTGCTGTACTTAGAGCATAATAAGCCTTTTTTGTCAAAAGGCTAACACCTTCCTGTACAAACACTTTCCCTTTCTAAACCAGGCAAGCATATAATTTTTCCTGTCACAATGACTTACAAATCAAGAGCAGTCAAATCTTACAGAATTTCACTTCACTTAGGCTTTTGTTCTTACCGTAAATCAACAGTACTGACAGAGGAGCCTTATGATATGCATTTATACCACCTGTTTAACAAGGCATCTAAGTATGTATGAAATGCTTTAATGCTGTAAGAAGGTTGTAAGCACACAAAGAATATCAGCACCCAGAAATATTTTTTTATTAAGACCATACTGAACAGAAGGAGAGGAGGTTTGAAGTAGCTTTCTGCTATTTCATTGTTAAAGCATATACAGATTTGAATACTAATTCTGAGATGAATCCACGCAGACAGGCAAGGATTTCACTAAAACCCCATCCTGATAAGGTCTCCAACCTCAGGTTGGTATCCTAAGGAGTAGTTGCTTCAGCAACAGGAAAGAATTTAAGACAGATTACCAGATAACAAAGTAACATAAGAACAGTTACCTGAGATAGGTATTGATTTTAGCACAGAAATGAATTTCTGAATGAGCTGTGAAAGAAATCTTCTCTCCTGATATGCTCTGAAATCCGACATACGACAAAAGCATTAATATTCCTTAAATGCAGACTAGAAATACATTGTATCTTTCACTAATACAAAGTTAGCTGCTTTAAAATGTATATAATGGTAGCAGGTTGCTTTGGAATGCACCTAAACTGTTTAGATGGTAACTTTTCTCTCTGCACTCAGGCAGACAGATTAACAGTCTACATTTTTAGGCACAGAACTGATTAACAACCCATGCTTCTACTGAGTCAAAGAGGAGAATTATGTCACCACCTACACCTTACCACACTGCAACACAAAAGTATTGGAACATTTAACTTTGGTGAGAAACACACAAATTTATTCCAATACTTGCATAAGCTATTTGCTTAAGAGCTAAACGTTTGCTAAAGGTCATGAAAAACTACAAGTAACTGCATGAATATTCTCTTATGGCCTTCATCCTATAGCGCTAAGATTTGGTATCACAAATTCACTGATCAAAATTAGAGTTCTGTAACAGTATTTTGCATAAAAACTACTGGAAAACAAAATAGTTTCCAGGAGACCACATATGATCGATCCTTTTTTTGCCATCTTCACAGTTTTTTTTTTTAAAAACACTTTTTTTTTTAAATTGAAACAATTTGTTTTCGCTGAAACACAATGAATGCATTAAGGACTTTGGATTTAACAGGAAAAAAGGTTTCTGTAACATACCGCATTCTTGTCTCCTCATCCATTTTCTCATCATTTTTCTTAATCAGATTCCAGAATTTTCTTAGTTTTGGTGTCTTTTTCAGCTCTTGTTCCAGCCGTTTCTGAAATGTTAAAATGTTATTCAGTCAACAAGAATCCTTGTCAACAAGTCAACAAGAATCCTTGTATGTTGACTGAAAAAAGCAATCCAGTCTTCTTATTAAAAAATAAAAAATATGTAACAAACTGAAATAAATAGCTGTCTCAGACTAATCTCAGTATCACTGTAAAACAAGAATTTAATACTGCTAGAGAGTCTAACCATGGCTATACGTTCCATTCCCCAGTCCCTGTGATCTCATGGCCTTCTCTACAAGTTATGGCTTGAAGAAGCTATAAGCAACAAAGCTTAGTTCCATGAAAAATTACATAATTAATTAATAATTACAATTACACAGAAATTTGCAACAAACAATAAAGAGAATTTTACCAAGCACACAAAAATATAATTCCATAGCAAAGCAGGCAGCTTTAAATATTAGACTACCATAACAGTATGCCATAAAGATTCACTTTATAGGACTTGGATAATGCCTAGAAGATTACTTTGCCAGTTCACAGTGTTATGCTTACAGGTTGTAGAGCCATCCACATTGGTAAGGAAATGAGCTGCTGCACCTGACCTCTGATCAGATCCACCTCCTGTTAGAAAGTTACAGACAGAAAATGTTTTGTGGGGTTTTGTTTGTTTTGTTTTGGTTTGTTTGTTTTTTAAATTCTTATGTTTTCTGATGTGCCTGTCTTACAAAATACATCAATGCACATCACCATCTGACAAAAATATACATGTTGTCATATTAGATTTCACAGTCTCCTAACAGTAAACTGCACAATACCCCTACCCAGTAACACTTAAAACTGTCAATGACTTTTGCGTTTTCACTTCCTTTCATGGATTCTGTCAGTTCTTAATATTTCAGCAGGGGCCCCATCCATAGAAGCTGATGAGAACTGATGTTCCTTCTTCAGTCATTTCTTGTTATTGAACTGAATTTTCTTATTGTGCCTTCTCTCTTTGTATTTACTCTATTCTTTCTCTCCTGAAGCCCTTATCAGTCTTTTCCCACTTCATCTATACCCTTCCCATTATCTGAAATAACCAATTTTCTCTACAATTCATGTAGCTTCAACTGTTGTTTCAAATATTCTCTCTCCAACTCTGCCTGTGATCTGGATCCACAAAGTTTTCTTTCTTTCCTAAGCTACTGAAAAACTTCCACTAATATCTTAAATGTGTCTTCATGGACAAACACTCCATTCTCAGCATTCTGAGACTTCTCACTTCAGTGTTCCTTACTTAAAACACTACTGTAACTATTCTGTTCTTCATTTCACAAAGAAGTGCAGCTTCTAACAGCAGTATGCTTTTACAAGTACTTTTTTACTGGCTTCCATATCATGTTATAAGAGAAACATGCTCTGCAAGCGAGATGCCATACAGTCACTATCAAACCCTCCTTTAAAATGAAGATCCGTTGTACCATGGCCACTACAGAAAAAATATTACCTCAGTAAACTATACACGTAAGGTTCAGGATGATTACTGGCTCCCATAATCATTCCTAATTCCAAAATCAAATCACACACTTTCTAAATTCTTTTGTCTGTGAGACACGATTTTGTTCTCTACTTGTGCAGACCCTGATTTTGATTGGTGTGTCCTGTGTGCAATATAAGTAAAGAAAAAGTCCAGTAGCAAGACAGGTAACAGAGTACTGTTTTATGTAACAGATAATTGTAAATTATTTTCCATGCTTGCTAATTAGGATCTATAACTGTGTTTTTACTATAGTTTGAGAACTTGGTCCAATGCTTTCTTAAAACTAATTCAAGAGAAGTGCAGATAGAAATATCTAAACCTGGTTTCAAAAGTGAAAAAATTACTGTCTTTCTCAATAGCTAATGGAAATAATTTTGTGCAATTTCCCAGGCAAACTAAAAAGAGCACAGTAGTAAGTAATCTGCTTTTAAGTGTAAAGCACCTTTTCAAATATCATACATATTTTTAAGCACCATTTTAGATATAAGTCTGAATATATGCCTTTAAATTGCACTAAGTGCCCATCCTCCAATTTCAAGTCTCTTTTATGACCTTGTGTCAAAGAAAAGCAAACATCATGAAAGAGAGAAAGCAAGAGTCAAAAAGAGGGGTAAAAGGCCTCCAGTACCATCTTCCTCCTTAAAAGGGAATTTTGCTTCATCTGTCTCGTAAGAAATTTCTCAAACTAAACTCCTGTTAACATAGGACAGCATAAACACACCACAAGTATTACAGTTAATTTAACATACCAAACTATTGAAGCAGTGATCAAGGAAAAGCAGCAGGACTGTCTGTTCGTGCAGAGAGTATTCACTGTCATTTTCAACCAGTGATGCTTCCAATATGCATTTGAAAAAGAAGGGAAAGTGTTCTGGCTTTTTTTTGAATGTCTAGGAATAGAAGAGGAAGTTGATTTCAAGTCAGATTGATACAAATCATTTCAATCTTCATTCACATAACATAGCTTAATTTCTCTAAATCCATTTAAATCTATAAAAGGAAGGATTAGTTTTTCTCTTTTTAATTTATTCTGATCAGGCAGCACAAGCAAAACAGACTAACGATATCCTCCTGACCAGGGATCCTCACACTATGGGAGCACTCTTAGTGGGACTACTGCCTTCTGCGTGGTCTAACACAGGTGATGCACAGGACAACAGAACAAGAAGCACAAGCGGAGTGGATTGTGCTGTGGGAATGCTCAACTGGTGATTGCACAGAATTACTGTAAAATGACACAAGTTAGAAGAGAATATATAGATTTTGGTGAAAACTTATGGCAGCTGTTTAGAGATCTGCAAGAAGCAAGCATGTAAAAACCGCCAGAGATTAATTACAGTTGTCGAATTCCCTGAATTCCACAGGGAATAAACTGAATAATAGTGGAGATAAAATGATTTCTCTACAAGGGCAGCCACGTACCAAAAAACAGATTTAACTAAGCCGCTTGGAAAGTAACATGCGCCTGTCGTTTTGCTTCTTTGCCAGAACAAAAAAAAAGGCACAGACATCTTATGCACAAGTTATTAATCCTTTGTGCTTTGACAGTACTGAAGTAATGGCACTATTATCAGAGTAAGTGCAGTTCCAAAATAATGCTTGCATAGAATTTCTAATGAGGCTCATGTTGTTGAGATGGCCTGTAGAACTGGACTGTTTGTAGAAACACTAAATTATTTCTGAACATATTATTACAAAAAAACAGTACACACAGAAGCAGAATAAGAGATTATCTTAATATAAAATTTCATGCAAGAAAGCTACAAAACCACATTCACAGGTTTTAAGCAAGCCACTACTCGATAAAGTGTCAGACTTCCAGTGGTGCCTTCTTATATGCACAGATATAAAAATCCCTTTTTCTTTCAATATCAGAGCAAGAACTTCTCTGCAAATGCCAGACTTTTGTCAAGTGCCAAAAATGCAAAGGCTGCTGATGATGTAAAGGCATCACACAGCAGAACAAAGGACTCGTGCACCAGAAGGAAACAGGTGATTTTTCATCCATCCATTGCTCTCTCCAAAAAGAACACACACTTTAAAATACGACATTCCAGCTGAGGTACCATTTACTTTTAACACCACAAGCTTTGCTACCTTCTGTCAGTATAAGTGAGCATGCTGCAAAAGCTGCAACTTACAGATCAAAGTCAATTCTAGCTGTAATTGAAATTGGTTACCTCCCACGCAGGGACATTCTCTCTGAACTTCTCATTCACCATACAGCAGATTGACATTAAATATGCCTTACTGGACACCTCTGGAGAATAATTCATCCATAGATAATTTTCAAGGTACTGGCTGTGAAGAGACAAAGAATACTTCATTAGTTGCTGCCACCCACATAATCTGTCACTCATTTGAAAAAGCAGTTATCCACAGGGGTTTTCCTCCTTCTTCCCCTTAAAGCCATCTTTATAGTTTGTAAGTAGTTCCTGAAGTTACCTCTCATCTAGGTCACTGCAGCAAAACTTGTTAGATTCGGTAACTGCTACAAGAGACATATGAGTTTCTTATCAGGAAGACACATTCACCAAAGGGTTTTCAAATGTAACAAGTAGCCACAGCTCAATACAAAGTCAGAACATGAATTCATGTTGATTTTCCAAAAAGAGGAAAAAAAGAAGAACACTTCACTTGTCTAAAGAACGTCACATGCAGCATTTCCTAGCATACAATGTAAAGGACAACTACTGTATAACAGTATTTTTATTTTTAAATACCCTTTTTTATAAAAAAATAATCAGGAATCATCTAGACATTTTATGCTTGCCATCATATAAAGGCAATAAAAATATTACATTACATTATGACTAAAAGCACTGAACATTAGGGGAGCGATTAACTGTTTTCAAGAAGGCGGACACTGGAAAATAGCAGCTTCCCAGCAATGAGCATTCCTTCTTCATTTATACGGCACATTTCTCATAGAAGAAACTCTTGAAATTAGATCTTAGAGATGAGAGGCTATTTGGACAAACAACTGTCTCCCTCCTTTAAATTCCTCTTGAAATGATGCAGGATAGTTACTCCTGAGGAGGCCATCCCTAAATCCATCATATCCAGCAGTGCACTTGTACCTCGTCCTACTTTAACAGCTGCCACCAGAAAGTGGAAAGTCTTGTTTCTTCCTAAACATTATTATCATTCCTTTCTCTTAATGTCAGCTCTAACATTCATTTGGCCCCTCATGAGCCAACTCAGTTTTACCTATTTACTTTTTTCCACAGCTTACTTTTCTGATATCTTACACTAAGCTACCTAAGTAATTTCACATAAGACAAGTAACAGAGATGGTGGGAAAAAAAGCAGTGAGAAGTTGTATGTAACCAGGAGCATAAGGCTCAGTTACGGACAGACAAGGATTTCTGCTTCCTGGGAGCTCAGCCAGAACGCGTTAGCTTCAGACAGAGCTGAGATAACTTCATAGGTGTATATGAAGTGAAATACATGCTGCTTCCCCTTGGATCTGCCAATGGGAGGGCGAAAAAGCCCACAAAATCCACAGATTTCTATACTTCATTTCACCCAGGAACTCCAATAAACTTTAATACATTTTAGTAAAAATACTATTACACGCTCAAGTGAAGACAAACTTATGTGAGCAAGATTGACGGACAGGAAAATCTCATGTGTGTGAAGACAGGAGAGTTTGACAGACGGGAGGGGAGGTGGGGGGAAGAAAAGAGAGAAAATGATTTACAGGACAAATGGCAGTAGGTGGGGCTATAGACCAAAAAGTCTTAAAAGTTACATTACGGGCTGGTAACATTAAGAATGTTCATAGAAAGGCTGAAAACCTCAACCTCCATGGTATTGCTGGCATACAGATTCTAGAAGTCATGCTACCAGCATGCTATCTGTTAGTGTCAGTTTGGGGTTAGTGTCAAACCCCAAACTGTAGCTTACATTTTCTCTTCTGCCTTTTCTAATAAAGAAGCAGGAAATGGGGAATTTTGTCCTATTTTTCTAGTTAGTGGTACTACTTCTATATTTCAGCCTTTTCAAACACAGAATCTATCTCAACCAAAAACCATCTCATTTTATCTGCTAATAAGATTTGAGAGATAAAAACAGAGCCAACCAGAACACTAAATATTGCAGTATTTACATATTTAGAAACAAATATTTATTTTACGTCATTTTAGACACGCTTTGTAAGTTCTTCCAGGGAAGTCTGAAGTAGTTGTAAGAATCTTCTAAACAGGTTTCCATTTCTTCTCAAGAGAAGAAAAAGTTAGTGATGCTGCTGCGGCACAATTCACTTTTACCCTTGTAGTTAGGGACTTTATCCAAAAACTTTCTCTGACTTCGGTGAGTTCTGATTTAAGGCTTAATGACACATTCCAAATAACAGACCCAAGTTTTTTACCTCTTTCATTCACACTCTCTTCGTCAGTGCTTCACTTACACTAGAAATTCAGAATCATAAAACAAGATGCTCTGATATGTTACTTATGCTTATGAAATTACTTCCTCTTCAAATTAAGCTCTCCTCACTTAATTTTCCTGGGTACACAGTTCAAGGCAAGTAAGGAGCAAGTGAGTGTACTACCTTCGAACTGACTTACTGCCCTGCATTTGCTTCTCATCCTATGAAAAAAAATAAAATTTCACTCCAGGTAGCTTACCTGAACTCAAGAAGCATTATCTTTCTAATAGCAAACCTAAAAAGGAAAAAGTGATCAATTAACACAGGAAAGACAGCCTCCCATAAACATCTTAGCTGCATGGAAAATGGCTATATTCCCCTTAGTTCGTTATATAATGAAGCCTGCAGAAACACCTAGGAATTATTTCTACCCCCCATTTCCATGCAAGAGCAACCACTTGAAGGCAGAAGCAACTGGTGTAACACTGTGGAAGCTAAAGTTCATGCAGGTTCATTAAGCAATCAAAGTCACATTAAAAAAAAAAAATCCATCTAGATCTTTTAAATATGAAGACACCACTTCCAACAGCCTCGACCACTTAAACAGCTAGAAGCTGAGAGTGTCTTCTAGAAGACTACGACTATATATTTAATCAGTTTATAATCATCTCTTCTTAGTGACTGGAAACAGAAGCTTGCTCCGATCCTGTATGGCAATTCTTAGGTTGCTTTCATAAAGGAATCATAAACAGAATCTTTGCCAGAGCTCAAATGTCCCGTGAAGAGCTCCAGACAGCTGTGGTTACAACTGTTTTCTGTACACAAAGTTGTAGAACAAATTATCTTGAGTTCTTTGTCTCCCCATCTAACATTACAATTCACCAAAATGAGACTTGCCCTTTATAAACCTGGTAACAATAATTAGGAAAAGAGCAAAAAGCTAGAGGCAGCACAGTCCTCAACTGATTTTTTTTTCTTTACATACCTTAGTGACAAAACAAGGGACCAGCATTCTATAACTGTCACAACAAAAACATCATAAAACACAAGAGACTACCAGATCAAGAAACCAAACACTATTATGTCCAACCATCACATTTAAGGATTATGAGCTCATGAACTTTCTTTCAGACTTTGGAAGATCATAATGATTAAATATCTCAAATGCACTCGAGTCATTTTCATCTGCTTTCAGCATGTTAATGCATTTTAACATACCCTATGAAACATTAGAAACCACTTCAGTACAGATAATGTTGGAATGCTTGCCTATAAGTAAAAGTGACTAGTGTACTTACTTTGACCTGACAATTTCTTTTGTATATACATCTTCAATAACCTACGGGAAAGAAAATTTAAAAAAAAAAGGTTAAGAATTTTATGTACTTCATAAAGTGATTAAAAATGCATTGAGATATCTTATGCACTCAAAGTTACTCTGAATTAGTTACTCTCTGCTTATTGCTATTTGATCAAAAATGTTGCAACAATTATGTCTCAGCTCTGAATAGTCCAAAAGCTTCATAGATGTACATTCTCACAGAGAAAGTGAATCAGCTTAGGAGGAAGCACACAGTCATTGAGAACCAATATGACCTTCATACAAGATATTCTAAAGGAATAACGGACATCTCACCAAGATTTTTATATAAAAGTCAATCAGATATTAAAACCTTTTTGTTGTTAATCTTTGGCTTACTGTTGAATTTAAAGAACAGCCTTCAAGAGTCAAGTCTGCATCAACTCAGTCATCTGTTGTTGCTGTTTCTTTTAACTGACATTTAACCAAATCCAGACACTTTTACCTATTTTTTCCAACAAGAATGAAAGGATCTGCACTATCTGTTGCAATAGGCACGCTTTGACATCACATGACACAGAAATGCAACTCAGCTGCTTATGTACTTCCTAGTTCTACCAATCACAGACAAATACTATCACAAATACTACAATGATCGTGAGTAAACTGAGGCCAGAGAGGGAGATTTAGCCAAACACCCACAAGGGAAAGAAACCTAACATTTAAGAACCCTGCACTGCAGAAAACCAGCACAAAACCAAACACATCAGGCCAAATTTTAAACATTCAACACACCCACATCCACCAGAACAGTACTAAAGTTGTCTGATCAAAACTCTCTGAAGAAGCTTTTAGAAGGAAGCACACAGTTCAGTAATACCTGCATCTTTCATCCTTCTTTGATTTCTAAGAGTAGCCTCTCCTCAAACATCTTTTAACCTCAAAGGAGACGTTCAGATATCTTTTGCTTTTCTAAGTTCTTGGCTAAGATAAGCTCAACAAATCGCATACAAAAGAACTGCACTGCTATAGCACACCTTCATAACAGTGCCTACATTTATAAACTACAAATACGTAACAAACAATTTATAATTACAGTGTGTTAGGAAATTGTTGGCCTCCCAAGCAGCCTTCTATACTCAGAGAAGAGAAGCACCATTGGAGGCTGGCACATCAGAAAAGGGTTGATCCTCAGTCTTTTACACCCCAACACAATTCCAGTAGTATTTACCTTTGAATCAAAAGACAACTTTTTCTTCACATGTGGAGCCCAGTATTTATTTGCTAACTGTATGGCAGAAAAAGGAAAAAAGAAAAAAAATAAGGTTAAACGTATTCACTTTCCGTTGCAGTGATACGGTGACTCTGTAACACCTCCCGTCCCCAAACTGTACCAATACCTTCCTTCATTTCAGGTTATGGTAACTGCAGGTAACAAAATGATGTCTTCCAACAACAGTGCTTTTCAACCATTTAAGGCTTTACGCCCAAAACTTTCCCAAATGAGATGCAATTCTCTGTAAAAATTTCAGGCGCGCAGACCGCCGGATAAGGACCAGGGGTTTTTCTTTTACGTTACTTCTAGCAAGGACCCGCGCTGCGGCCTCTCCGGGACCGGGACCGGGACCGCCACGCCAGGCTGCGGGCGACGGCGCGGCCCCGAGGGGCCCCGCAGCGCTGCTCCCGCACGGCCCGCCCGCAGGCCCCAGCGCCCCGC
>VZTV01053713.1:0-20351 GCA_013400875.1 Anhinga rufa
TGGGGCTAAACCACGACAGTAAACTATAACTAATCTTCTTTAATGACTTATGAGATTATTGAAGCCCTTATATACACAGGAAGGCAGAAATTTATTTGCATGAAGGTTGCAGTACTGTTCCAGGTTTAAAATTTTTTGTATGAAATAATAGTGTGTATGTGTCATATAAAATTAGCATAAAATACTATAAAAACATGTTTAAGCAAAATGTTTTAAAATATTACCAGTCTACTTGTTTTTCTTTTAAATAATCTATAAAGAAGAAAGGCTAGCTCTGATTAAAAGAACACAAGGAGTCACCTTTATAACGATGAGAGGGCAGCAGATGGAGAGCACATCCCTAGAAACATTCAAGGTCAGGTTGGACGGGGCTCTGAGCAACCTGATCTAGTTGAAGATGTCCCTGCTCACTGCAGGGGGGTTGGACTAGATGACCTCTAAAGGTCCCTTCCAGCCTAAACCATTCGATGATTCTATGATTCTAAAAATATAAATCAGCACTGGTTTTGATTTTAATTTTCCTTTAAAGTTTACACACCCTCAGTGCATCCCAAAAGTCCTCTGAACTAAGTAACTCTTAAATACTTGAGTGATACTGAATGATACAGTTCAATAAATTGGCTTTTGTGTTACAAAAGAAGTACAGTCTACTGTTAGGTTCAAGGAAAACGGAAATTAAAATGGATCTACTTGATCCAGTAATGACTAATAAATCGCCATTAAATGTTGAGCACATACATGGTAAATAAATATGAAAAATACACAGGAAAAAGGAAAATAAGATGAAAGTTAACATAGAACTATGAGTTTGCTGAGATTTTTTCCAAGCTGAATATTGAATCTTTTATCAAGATATGATCAACATAGTACATTCATTGAACTGATTCATGGCATTTACATCATTTTATGCTGGCATTACTGGCTTTAGCAAGTTTGATTAACAAAAGTACAACAATTCTTGTTTCAGCAAATATTTACAAATATTGTAACAAAACAGCACATCCAAGAGACTGAATCTGCTTTCTACATTTCCTTATTAACTTTACCATTAGAGGGAAGTTGTCTTTAACAGACTCTGCTATCCAGCTAATACTTAAAATTACAGATAAAATTAAAAGAAGTCTGTACTGTAAAAGCATGCATACACTCTATTAGGATTAGCAATCCAGTGTGAACAGTGTAAATGGGATTTAAATTTAGACTTGAAAAAAAGAACTTAATTTTTTTATATAATTACTTATGCACTTCTCAAAGATTGGAAGCTTCCCTTTTTTCCACTGAGCTATCATTCAGGGTAAAGTATTAGTTCCAATTCCTATTCATGAAGGAGATAAAATCATTGTTTAATTTTATATCATACTGTACCATGAAATCCCTCTTTTGCACACTGATTCATTCTATTAACTATTTTTTTTATCTTAGGAGTCATTTTGTTCATATGACAACCACAATAACAATATTTGAGCTTTTAAAATTTATATTCAAACTGATTATCCAATGAAAGATCACTTAAAATTAAATTAAAACTACTATGTACTTTTCCAAGAGCATAAGAATTTCAGAAAATTAAAAAAAAATTTTGAAAATCACTGGGCCAACTCAAGAACTTCTTATCTAAATTTTATTTGTGAAAAAAATCTTAATGGCAGAATGAATGCTCTTTGCATAAAGTTTGTAACTATCCAATAGCTATCAAAAAATAAGTGGACAAAATGGAGAAACTGCATATTTTGAAAATGTTTTTCTAGTTCAAGTCAGATCACAACCCGATTTTCAAAGCTTCCCAGAAGCTTGAATAAGTTAAAAATACTGTTCTGAAAATATTAACCCAAGTAATTTCCGAGATGAAATATTCTTTTCAGTAACTCAATAAAAGCTGATGAAAAATGGCATTTATAAGCCAAGAGATGCTCATATTGGCAATCTCAGCTGAACGAATGATTCCTAGGAAATCAAGGACACACAGTCTCCCTTCCAGCCTCCCAGCTTTGTAATAATAATCTTGAGATTCCTAAGAATTTCCAGGCTTCCCAGGTGTATAAATGGAATTTTCTGTATTTTGGTTTGTGTCCATTGCATGTTCTGTCTTTGCTGAACACCACTGAGGAAGAGTCTGCTCAATCTTCTACACTCCACCCCACCCCATCTGGCATTTATACACATTGCTAAGATCCCCCTGAGCCTTCTCTTCTCCAGGCATCACAGACCAAGCTCTTGCAGCATGAGCTCGTATCACAGATGCTTCGCTACCTTAATTATTATCATGGCTCTTTGCTCGACTCTCTCCAGTATAATCATGTCTCTCCTGCACAGGAGAGCCCGGAATTGAACCCAACACTCCAGATGTGACCTCACCAGGGCTGAGCAGAGGGGAAGGATTGCCTCCCTCGACCTGTTGGCAATGCTCTGCCTACCGTAGCCCAGGGGGCTGTTGGCTGCCTTTGCCATAAGGGTGCATTGCCAGTTCCTGTTCAATTTGTTGTCCACCAGGACACCCCAGGGCCTTTTCTGCAGAGCTGCTTTCCAGCTGGTCAGCCCTCTGCCTGTAATGGTGCTTCCCAAGTACAGGAGTTTGTATTTCCCCTTGCTGAATTTCATGAGACTCCTGTTCACCCATTTCTCCAGCCTGTCAAGGTCCTTCTGAATGGCAGCACAACCACCTAGTCTATCAACTACTCCTCCCAATTTCACATCATCTGCAGACTTGCTGAGTGCGTGCTCTGCCCTATCTTTCAGATCATTAGTGAAGACTTTAACCAGCACTGACCCCTACGGTAGACCTCTAGTGACTGGGCTCCAACTGGACTTTACTGTATGAGCCTGGCAGTTCAGCCAGTTTTCAGTCCACCTCACTGTCCACTTTTCTAGTCTGTACTTCATCAGTTTGTCAGTGAGAATGTCATGGGAGATAGTGTCAAAAGCATTGATGAAATCAAGAAAAACCATATCCCCTGCTCTCCTCTCATACACCAAGCTAGTCATTTCATTGTAGAAGAGTATCAGGTTCGTCAGGCATAATTTCCCCTTTGTAAATTCATGATGACTACTCCTGATAACATCCTTGTCTTTTAAAACATTTGGAAATCCTAAGCTTGAAAGCTAGAGGAGTGTGGAACCTCTAAGAATCCTATTCAAAACAAGATTTTCAAAATTTCCAGGCCTCCAGCTATGCAGATAAGGGCCCATTCCTTGTCAAAACCAGAACTTCCAAGGTTTCCCAGCCCTATCTCATTGATACATGCCTGAAAAATTCAGTCAGGTAGTTCTAGCAATGACTATAACATGCAATATTTGCCCACTGTAATAACCAGAAACTTCAGACTTACTGCATTCTGTCTAAAGAAGCAGCATGCAGAATACCACAGCGATCTCTGAGCTCTGTTTAAGCTTTCTAGCTTGTCTACAGTGACAGAGCTGATCTCAGCATGGTCTAATTTACCCAAACCAGAAGCTAAGCCAATATCAGATCTTGTGACAACACATGAGCCACCAAAGTGAGCAACTAGCCAGTCGCTCACCATGCACTAACAGGACATGGGTTTTGCTCTGCTTTTCTTAAATAGGAACCACACTCTTTTCTCTGGAAAGATATTTTTACTCCAAAGGGAAGTCCCTTTTTCTTCATCAGTTCCTGGGCTTTTACCCACCAGCTCTCAACAAGGAGTCAAACAAGAGTCCTCTGAATCAATGCCTATCAGTGTATAGTAACCATCAGTGTGCTCATTATACAGTACTTGAGTTCTTCCTTTCTACATTGTTTTTAGACTGAGTCAATCTAGATAAAGACTAAATCTAGCCTTTATGTTAAACTGCTATGAAACCACTGTTATCAGTACAGGAAAAGGTTAAAAAACAGTTCAACAAAGTATTTATAAATTAATGAAATATGTCAATATCATATAATTGCTGTATCAATTTAGGAAACAAGTTGCTGTATTTAAAAAATGAAGAGCCCTAAAGAGTTAATATTTAATCTTCAGTCTAATACTTAGATTAGAAAGATGGAACATATTCAGAATTGACCTGCAAATGAAAGAAAAAAATTGTTTATTCCTTATAAAGCCATTCAAAATTAATCTCTGTTTTACTCTGTAATATACACAGCTTTTTATTAGGTTCTCTATTCTAAGAGAAGTAAATAAGGGTAAATAATGCATAATGTAAGTATTCCAGTGAACAAGCTAAAACAACCTGCCTAAGCACATTTTATTAATCATCAAACTTTTCTTAAAGACATTTAAAACTATAGCACACAAGATTCTTAATTAGACTCAGGAATATGCAAACTGACACACACAAGGACGAACACATACCCTTAATAATCGATTCAGCTGCATACAGATCCCGCTTGTAGGTCACCTAAAGGACAGACAAGCCTCATTAGATTTAACGCTGCAAGAAGGAATGTAAAACCAATAAAACAATGTCCTGCAGGCAATTCTTTACATTTGAAATACCATAAACAAATGATATTGTCAATTTCTTAATTCCGGTAAAATATCACTGGCAAGTCATAAGAACTGAAGTTGCAGAAACTACCAGAGACTCAATAGAAACATTTTTTTAAATACTTAGATCTGTTTAGGACTCATTTGAACCCTAAAACTATTCTTAACCCTTTGTAGAATCACAAAACCATGATATTGCATCTATTTTAACACATCCATTCTACTCTATAATTTTATTGTGAAATAGATTAATTTTTTGTAGGACTTCTAAAATACAGGACTGGTAAAAGTGACAGCTGTGGAGAAGCCTCGTTATTTCCTTTGCTAATATAGGTGTAATTTTTCAGTGGTGCAAGACTATTAGTGTTAATTCCAATTAAGCCCAATTAATCAGTGGGATCTGTGAGACTATAGAAGGCTTTGTACGAGCTTTCAGAGAATTAAAAGCCATCAAGATCTTCTTGAAGACATTAATCAGACCAAGTTAGATGGACAATAAGATGCTGAATTTTTACTTAGTACTTGCAAAAAGACCTTTCATATCTGCTTTTGTACCCTGATGGTTCTTCAGTCCCAGTATTAGGCTTTGTAAATAAAATAACAGAAAACTAAAGACAACATCTACCCAAGATATTAAGTCTTTGCTAGTAATGTCTTCACAATGACATGCAGTGACATGAACTGATGTAAGAATAACTCCTAAATATTTGTCTTTGGTTTTACTGTAACTTCCTTTTAGGTTAAATAAAATATTACTAGATTTTCTGCATTTGTTTCTCTAGAGTCTGAACAACTTTTTTCTTTCTTTTTGAAATTGATTGAATAGGATTCCAAGAGCTTTAGTGCTGCAAAGTAAATCTTAGAGCAGAAACACACCATTGTAGGCATTAGCATTTTAGTCTCCAAGTAAATGATTATTTGATTTTAACATAAGGATTCTTGTAACTGCTTTCCTTTCCATCTCATAAATTAAGCTGTGTATTGTAGTCAGAAACAGATGAATAATATTACCTTTCTCATTACTCATCATGTCTCCAAGGAATTATATTCTTTTAAAATTAAAAATTAAGTTACTTCCCTACAGCTTGTCCTGCAGGAGAAGCAGCTAGAGAATGAATCTAGCCTAAGAAATCTTAGGTGTCTGAGTTTACATACTGTTGGGAAGAAACAATGTCTTGAATTTAAATTTAAGGATAAAGAATTATTGACTGACAGTTTTGTTGCAAAGTTTCTTTCTAATTACCTGTTTCCAGAGAGCTTTTATACTGAACTTTCAGTAAACCTGTAACAGATTTCCATCTAAAAACCTTTCAAGAAACAAGACTATCTAAGCTCCGTCAAAAGTGGTCTCACGTACTCACAATCTCTCTGAGATGCAGAAGTATTTTTAAATAGTCAGATTTTAAAAGGAAGCTACTTCATAAAGTAGGTCCAGTCTTCAAGAAAACAACACAGAAAAATTAAAACATAAGAATGAACCTTTAAATAATTTCTGAAATCCTGACCCAGACATCAGCAAATACTTTTTAGGGTGGTTCCCTAGAGACCGTATAGCAACTATTTATATTTCTTTCACAATCTTTGATCCTCTAAGCTAATTTCAGATACAAGCTCCTATAAGCTTTATGAAAATAGTCAAATTGACAGAGAGAAGAACCCTGCCAGCTATCACAGGTGACCACCACTTACCGGTCAGGGAGGGAGGGATTCTCTACACCTCTTTCAATATTGAATAAGATGCTAAATCCAACCAAAGTTTCTCTTAAGGTATGGCTATTCATACTGTCTCTGGGTTTTCCTCTGTTGATTAAGAGGTGTTCCTGCAATTTAGATGAGACTTATTCAAAAGGCAGGCAACCACGACAGAGACCCCTTTTGGTTTAATTCTAACCAGTGACTGTTTTAGTATGAATTCATTTTAAACAACTTTTAAGGCTAGTCAACACAACAATTTATTGTTCTGAGCAGCTGTATTGCTCTATCACTAGTTTCACTAAAGTAGATTTGCACTCTAGGCTCAGCCCAGCCGGAAGCAATTCATATCTAGCTAAATCAACCAGGAAGAATACTTAACTGCCACTCTATACCAGAAAGTAAGATGTCATTCTCCACTCTCGCAGCCCAGGTGAAGTGCAAAAATCACAGTAGAAAAAGAATAAGCAAGAAAAGTGACACACAGGAGTTCTCTCTCACTTTGCAGAAGAGAGATCTTCCTCATCCATTTCTGTTTTTTTTTAATATCACATTACTATGCAAAATCTCTACGGGCTTATCAAATTACCATTTGATCTTCTTTTTCATGCTCTTCTCTGAACCTTCTCTATATATCAGCAGTTGCACAGAGCTTGAGTTCAGATTTGACCACAGTATTCTAGATGCCCTTGTAATACTAGAATATCTCTTTTCTAGTTTCATATTCTTGTTTCTATGTCTGCAGCTAACATAAGGTATTTTGCCCACAGTGGAAACTTGCTGTCCTCTGTGATTCCTACATCACTTTCAAAGCCACTGCCTTCCTAGAACAATTCCCCAAATATGACCTGTACTTTTTGGTTTCTAAAAAAACTTCTTTATATTTGGCTGCAATGAAAAGCATACCTTTTGTTTAAATTGTTTACCAAGGAATCCTTATCAATATGTTACTTCTGATCAATTACATTTTTGTTTACAAATCCTTAAATCTTTGTGTTGTCTGCAAACTTTATCACACAAATGTTAAATAGCATAGAGATAATAATAGTTCCTGCAAAACTGTACATGGTGAGAAATATCTTTTAAAATATAACAGTTATCCAATTTTTAATCTATTTAATGAGGACTAGTACAATTACAGTTGTGCTATTTTTAATTAAGATGCCATGTAGTAACAAGTCAAACTTCTGCCAACCATATATTGTATCAGCACTACCATCTTTATCAGCCAAGACTATAATCTTGTAAAAAAAGGCTTGAAGTCAATTTCACAAAATAAGTAAATTCCATGTTGGTTGACATTAATTACATTAACTCTTGATTAATCAAGTTCTGCCTGTAGCAGTGCACCCTTTTGTTTTGTTGATCAATATCAAACTCACAGGCTTCTAATTAGTCAGGTTCTCTCTCTTCATGTGACAACATTAATTTTCATTTTGTCCTCTTGAGCACCTAGTGTTCCAAGATTTCTGAACATTTTTGCTGCAATCGAGAATATTGCTAGGCCAAATACTAGAACTCAACACAAATACCTCACTATCACGGAATATAAAACCATCATCTGCTTATTTGGCAAAGGCAGAATAGTCTTAATTATTAATCACTTCTCTACTTTTCTGTATAATAAACAAGCTGCTGTATCTATTTAGTAAAGCCTCAAAATCATCAGACAAGGGTTTGTTTCTTTCCTGTATGCCCTTCTCTCTGAATTGTCAGACTGCAACTTTTGACTACCTATGAAGATGCTCTTTTAGAAGTTCCCCAAAGTTATTCCCATTTAATGTTTAAAAGTCTTCTTCAAACTGATTTAGCTTGATGAACATTTCAGATTTACAAAACTGTACGTTAAATGCGAAACATAACTCTTCACCAAACAAATACAATAAAGTTATGATCACACATACACAAAATGCACTGCATTTTAGGTTAATGAAGTATTTCCCTCTGTTATACTAAGGTATCATACAGATATCCTTTGTATGGGATATTTTTGTAGGATTAGAAAACAACCTGTTGATTTTAGGAATGGTAAGGATTTTTCACACTATCAGCATTAGGTCTTTAAATGGGTATTAATCTTTTAAAAGTGTTTTTACAATGCAGTTTTCATCTGCATTAAACACACACATGTATGTTAGGCTCCAACAATTACATTCTGTTACATGAATTTATACTTTATTTAAGAGGATATTGCCCCAGAACATTTAAGGTCATTTTGTTTCCAAGGTGTAGAGCACAGAGAAACTGAAAATATGGTGTTGATAGTGTCACTCTGTTTCCTTTTTTTGCCATCCTGATCCTAAATATCTTACAAATAGTTATATAATAAATACATTTATAGAAGAACTTATAAATATTTATAGCACTGAAGTAATTTGAATGTTCCTGCCTGGTTGTTGTCACTGCAAAGACTGATTTTAATTTTGTAATTTGTTACCAGAAAGTAAACAATCTCTTGCTTTAGCT
Organism: Anhinga rufa; assembly: GCA_013400875.1. Taxonomy (NCBI): domain Eukaryota; kingdom Metazoa; phylum Chordata; class Aves; order Suliformes; family Anhingidae; genus Anhinga; species Anhinga rufa. Next base: position 8,607 of record VZTV01053713.1, read on the forward strand.
CCAACAGTGACTTTGAAATGTTACTTTTTCTTATGTACTATAAGTAGACAACGCTCAGATAGAAAAATTAGAGTTAATTCAAGAAAACAATGTATGTGCACACATAAGTAACTTTTTCCCACAGCTTTGAGTCATTTAATATTATGTAGGTTGTGTACCTAATAAATAATCTGAATTCTTACAAATACCAGATCTGCCCTTTAAAGATTCAAGGCCCACATAGGATGAAACTGGACTGTAACACCTGGACTTCAGAAACTGTTCTCCACCTGTTAATTGGCCACAGTTTTTCTGTTACGCAACCAAACAATGATTATTTATTTCACTTCTCATTTATCTGGATGGAATATCTTTTTGCCTCTTGTTGAAAAATTAAGACTGGGGCCATTGGAAGCACATTAGTTCTTGGCATATGAAATGTAATTTATCTCCACATTGAAAAGCCTTACAGAAAAAACCACAACAACATATTACAAATTACACTGTTATGACAGCTAAGGAAAGACAATTCTGCTTCTGAAAGGTGATTAGTAACAAATAGCAATAGCTCCTAACCATTTTGTAGGCAAGCATCACTTGAGAAAATTAGCAGCCTTCTGCACTTCATCAAACTGCACAGACTGAGCACGAGTGTTCTTTAATAGTACTGCTCCATACCACCTGCCAAACAGCGCAGTACAGAGCAACCCATACCAGGGTGCTATTCAAGCAGGAAGGAGCCATCTTCCTCTGTAGCCTCTAAGTTGACATGAGTCTTTCCTACAGAAACAATTTACTATTTTGCAGACCTCATCATTTTTATGCCTTTGACTTTGAATGTCTTCACAAACCACAGAAGACACCAATGACTTTTAGCTACAAAATAAGACAGTGAATAGGATGTGAGAAGGTATAGGTACTTTAATGACATGGCACCAGCACCTTTGTGGATACTATATATAGCACCGCCTGCAGCACAGTATCTGCACATAAATGGGTGCTGTTGCTACTGTCACACACTGCACAATACTGTCAACACTGAGACTCTATCATGGGTTAACACTGGTGCCCACCAAAGCCACTCTCTCACTTCACCTCCTCAGCTGGACAGGGGAGAGAAAACATAACAAAAAGCTCATGGGTTGAGATAAGGACAAGGAGAGATCATTCACCAACTGCCATCACAGGCAAAACAGACTCATCTTGGGGAAATTAATTTAATTTATTGCTAGTCAGAATCAGAGTAGAGTAATGAGAAACAAAACCAAATCTTAAAACACCTTCCCCCCACCCCTCCCTTCTTCCCGGGCTCAACTTCATTCCTGATTTCTCTGTCTCCTGCCCCTCAGCAGCACCCGGAATGGGGGTTGCAGTCAGTTCATTACACTTTGTCTCTGCTCCTTCCTTCTCAGTGGGAGGACTCCTCACACTCTTCCCCTGATCCAGTGTGGGGTTCCTCCCAGGAGAGACAGTCCTCCACGAACATCTCCAATGTGGGTCCTTCTCACGGGCTTCAGTTCTTCATGAACTGCTCTAGCGTGGGTCCCCCATGGGGTCACAAGTCCTGCCAGCAAACCTGCTCCAGCGTGGGCTCCTCTCCACAGGGTCACAGGGTCCTGCCAGGAGCCTGCTCCAACGCAGGCTTCCCACAGGCTCCTTTGGGCATCCACCTGCTCTGGTGTGGGGTCCTCCAACAGGCTGCAGGTGGGGATCCATCCATCTGCTGCTCCGTTAACCTCCATGGGCTGCAGGGGGACAGCCTGCCTCACCATGGTCTTCACCACAGGCTTCAGGGGAATCTCTACTCCAGCGCCTGGAGCACCTCCTCCCCCTCCTTCTTCACTGACCTTGGTGTCTGCAGGGTTGTTTCTTTCACACAGTCTCACTCCTCTCTCAGCTGCTGTTGTCCAGGGTCTTTTCTTCCCCCCTTCTTAAATATATTATCCCAGAGGCACTACCACCATTGCTGATGGGCTCAGCCTCAGCCAGCAGCAGGTCTGTCTTGAAGCCAGCTAGCATTGGCTCTGTCAGACACAGGGGAAGCTTCTAGCAGCTTCTTACAGAAGCCACCCCTGTAGCCCCCCTGCTACCAAAACCTGCCACGCAAACCCAACACAGACTCTTTCACCTGGTCCACAGTATTTTCAGCTTTTCTACCTGAATCTTCTCTGTGATATTCTCCAGTGTGCCACCAGCTAAAAAAGTTCAAGCACCTAAGAGGAATTAGCTCTTCACATGTTATCATTTTCCATGTGTTTACAGGCCTCTTTGAAGTCCAATGCTACTGCAATTGGTCCCACATGCTAGAAAGTTAACAGCATCAGTATTTTGTTTCACCAACAACATTGGAGTGGCACTAACACTTCTCTCAAAACAGATACACACAAGCTCAAATCTGAAGTGTAAGTGGGGGCTGGTTATTACTGCTGTTCTTCAGGAGCTAAGAGTAGGAACAATACTGTCCAATATCTTTATTTATAACCTGGGAAAAGGGAAATGCTCTCAGCAAACTAATAGATGATAACAAATGGGGAAGTATTCAATATGCTCAGGGGTACAACACTCATTTATAGGGATCCTGAAAGGCTGGAGAAAGGGGCTGACAGAAACCTTGTGAAATATAACAAACAAATACAGCATCTTGCATCTGGGACAGAATAACCCTGTGTAGCAGTCCATACTGATGCCAAAATATAGAAAATAGCTTTGCAGAAAAAGACTTTCTGGACAAACTGAGTATGAGTCAGCAGTGTGTAGCAGTGCAGAAAAGGAGTCTAGCTGACTGGGCTGTATTAGTAAGGAAGTAGATTTCATTACAGGGAATACAGGGATTATTCCCCTGTATTCATCACTTTTGAGAACACACCAGGGTACTGTTTCCAGTTTTGGGCTCCCCAGTGTAACTCAATAAAGAACAGAAGGAAGCCCAGCAGAGGGCTGCCGAGATGGTGAGAGAGAACGTGGCTTGTTCAGCCTGAAGAACAGAAGATGAAGGGTAGGGAAGGGTCATAATTCATGGCCATAGAGAAGAGTAAACTGGACTTTTCGTGCAGACCTTTCTGTTGGCCTTTCATCCTTTGCCAGTTCAAGAGGCAGAAAGGGAAATGCTGACCAAATATTATGAAAAAAGTCTCCTCCATATGGGTGAATATGCATTGGAATTGTTTTCCCCAGAGATTCTATGAAATCTCCATTCTTGAATGGATAAGGCCCTGCACAGCCTAACTAACCTGGCCCCACTTTCAGCAAGGTGTCAGACAGATGACATCTAGATATTTCCTTCAGTCTTAATTATTCTGTCATTCTAGGTCAAAAGACTACATTTCATCTGCTGGGCATCAGTAGTACCAACAGATAGTAAAGAACTAAATTAACATTATAAGGAACTAAATTAATATTATGGGTGTATTTTGTTATCCTTCATCTAAGTACCATGAGCTGCAATGAGAACAATGAAACCACCCAAAAAGTGATATAATGCAAATATGCATGACATAATCTGTCCCTTAGAAGGCTGAATAGGAAAACAGACAATATACTGTTTCTGAAAGACTATGTCCCCAGAAAGATATTGAAAGAAGTTGCTGTATGCAACCAACACATAAGTAAATTTTGCTGCTAAATTGCACAGGAAATTTGCACTGCAGATTCAGGAAATTACCTTTCTATGTAAGATTTACTGTCATATTATTAGAAATCATGTCCCATTGGAGGAAATTTACTGTCAAAGACAGATGGAGTGATTTGCACTGCTTCCAGATCCTTCAATATGGTAATGAATAAAATGAAAAAAAAAAAAAGGAAACACTTAAAAACTGCATGGCACGACAGCTACTGAGAAAGAATAATGTCCCACTATCCGAAACAATGAAATTGGATACTTTTAAGCAGCAGGGACATATGCTTTGGCACCTGCACATCCCCCTGCTTTGTCAGTCATCAAGAACCTACAAATTATCAGACATGAAAGATGCTTAAATAATTTTAAAAGATTGTTTGAAGAGGTCTTAAACATTACAGTAATACTGAATATAATGAAATACTCTAAAAATCAAACTGTTGTTAGCCAGGTATTTGGCATCAGAGAACAAGTGACGTCCTCTTAGGAAAAGCAGAGGAAAATAGACAAAAGCTATAGAAATAGCAGGATAAAGCTCCTCTTATTCAGAGTTTTACAGATTCTCAGGTTATTCAAGTACCTAGTTGGTTCAAATACTGTCTTCATTGATTATCTCCCAAGTCTTTCTACAACAATGAGCTCTAAAAAAAAGCTCATGATAATCCAAAAACAATTCTGAAATTTGGAAAAGAAAAGCCTAAATAATTGAAAACACATCTGAATTTTTATGGTAATATGCAAATTTTATTAATTTTAAAAGACATATAAAAAATAGAGATTATTATTGCCTTTACCTTCCAGAGGTCAGCTGTTCCTTCAACAAGTTTGGCATTTGTGTTACAGTATTTCAGAGCTAGATGCAAACATTCAGTTCCATAATCCAGGTCATAGTCTGTACACTGTAGTAATTAAAAAAGAATAAATATTCTTCATTAGTCTTAAAGACATAATACTTTTAAGCAATAACAGATTTTCTTTCATTAATTAAACCTTGCACCTCAACAGTCCTGTCCAGAATAATACATGTTGTATTAGGCAGGTAGGTTCCGGATGGATCAGAAATAAAACCCTTCCAAGAAGCTTATGCCATATTCTAGCTATCCAGCAAAGTGTTACAGAAGTAAATAAACACTTTATAACTGCAAATTAATTCAGTTAGGTGCTGCAAGTATCTTGCTACACCTTTATGTTGGTAACTAAATCAATGAGAAGCTATATGTATAAAAAAATTTTTGATGGAGTTGGCACCTCACCAAAGGAAATCATCAACTTGCTAGTGACAAACTTTTAGAGTATGGGAACGAGGTAATAAATTGTAGAAGCACGGCTCTTCAAATGCCTTGTCTGTTTTGGGGTTTGCAGCATCAAAAAGGATGGTAGCAACTAAGAATCTCTGATTCCTTACATTTCCCTCTATTTTTCTGTAGTTATCTGCACACAAAATAGCAAAGTTTCATGCTACAATGTGGGTCTTCCAGATTAAAAAAAAAATAATCAACAAAACCCAAAAGCAGTTTGTCCACTTTTTAGTCATCTAGAAGAGGCATTCTTCTCTCAACTTACCCTTCTCAAGCAGTTTGGCTTTCTATAGTTAGTGATTATAAGAATCCTGTTAATGGAAAACAGAGTAGGGAGCAGAATCTCTCGAGTCAAAACATAGGTAGGTACAAAAGCAAGAACTGGGAGCTTATCAGACAGGACTACATCAAGATGAATTGGCCTGATTAAGATAAGAAAGTTCTAGTCTATTTTCATATTGCTAAATTACCAGCCCATCCAGAAACATGAATTACATGTAACAAGGAAGGATAATTTAAGAGAGGGTCTTTCATAAAAATGGATGTATTTGGTAAGACCACAGGCTGGCTAGCCCACTATCCAGTCTCTAGTAGAGGTTGACAGTGGTAGTCAAGGATAAATAACTAAGAACAAGGCAATCATATCTTCTTACTTTCCCAGAATAGTCCCTTAGCCTCATATAAAGCTATTATCCTGGTTTAGGAAATCCATAAATTAAGAAGTCCCTGGGGGATACACTGAACCAGAAGCAACTGCCTTAACAATCCTCAGTGAATTACAGGAATCCTGAACTCACCCAATTACTTTTTGAATAGCGGCATTTTTTTAGGACCTGCATCAGAGAGCATCTGATTCATCACGTGCTCTCGTTCTGACAGAAAAGGAAGTGCAAAACCACCTCAGCCCTTCAAAATACGCCACCATATCTCTTCTCACATCTTTCCACAGGTAAAGAGATCAACATCTACGCAGTCATTTCATGTGTGGAAGCTACTTCAAAACTTTGATCAACCCTTTTGCCCTCCTTTACATTCATCTACTATTACCTATCAATTTTATCATAACATTCTTGTGCAAGCCTTCTTAGTTAGCCCTAATCTCTACTACCTAGAAAAAAAATGGGTATCTCCACTTCCTGTTCCAAATTATTTATGAACAAAATGAACTGCACAGGTCCTGACACAGATCTTCACAAAACTCTACTGGTAATTTATCGCTATGAAAACTGGTCATGCACTTTAGCTTGTTTCTTATCTTCTAACAAATAATCTAATCTGGTAAATCCTTACTCTTATCCCAAATCTGTTCTGTTTCCTAAAAGAGCCTTTTGTAAAAGCTTAGGTGAAACATCTTATTATGCAAGTAGGCTATTATCAGCTTCAGCAACCTCAAGCAAGATGCCATTAACTCCTTAAAGAACTACAAGTAGCTCTGCAATGCATAAGCTTTTCTTTACAAAAGCTGTATTAACCATTCCACTGTGTCAAATTTAACCATGTGTCCACAAATGTGCATTTCAAATAAAATGTGACAGTTCAGATACTGTGTTCAGTAATTCACAGTCTCCTCCAGGATTCAAGAATTCAAAATTGTCAAGAATGCAAAAGTCTAAGTGGGTTAAAGAAGATCCAAATGACAGTGCTGCAATACAACTTGCCTTTTCTTTTTATATAATTTTCTCAAGAAGTTTAATAAAAAAGATGAAGAAAATTTTTAGTTCCTATTCTTGTTTTATAATGCATCAGTGAAATTCAAGGAATTCATCAGCATTATACATCAAATTGTATTACTAACACACACAGACATCTTAGAAAAATCAGTTATCACTTTTTATATTATTTAAATTAGTAGTTTTTGTCATTTTAATTTGTCAGGACCACAATCAAAAAAAAGATCCTTTTACGCAGCCCACTTACATGAAAAGTAATTTAAGTGTTATACTTCTCTACAGAAGCTTTTAAGCGCTTTGAGTAACAAAACAGAAGAGAGACAAGAAGATCTAGTAACTTAAAAAGAAAGACTTTCAGAATACTAAAGAAAATAGGGGTTTCAAAAAGACAGGAATATCTTTCAATTAAGCAGAAATTATTTATATTCTTTAAATATTCAAGATACAAAAAAGTCAACAGAAAATACAAAGGAGTAGGGAACTCTAGCTCCAAAATGTGTAAAATGTAGTGATCAAGAGATCCAGAGATAAATTGCCAATGAAACCAGAAATGGCCTAATAACTTTCAATTCCAAATATTTATTGCCAAACTGTTTCTTTTGTTGTTATTGTTTTGCTTTTAAGGAAAATTTTCTGGTAGAGTGCAAACTATTTCCTACTAAAAAAAACCCCACATATAGTTTTCTTTTGCCTCAGAATGGAAGAGAAAATTTCAGAAAAACTTATCTGTGAAAGAATTTACTTAGAATTAAAATTAAGTTACATATTTAAATATAAGGGTAATGAATGATACTAGGACAAGACTAAGCAATTCCAACTTTTTAGCAAGGTATTAATTAGAGATAATTAGTAGGGAGCGGAGAAGTTCCATAAACGGGCTAAAGCATCTTGAGGGTATTGCTGGCTTCAAGGGATGAAACATGACACAAAGCAAAGTAATAATTAAAAACATATTTCACTAACACTTGTACTCCATGACATTTACCACTCTAATTATCTGTAATTGTTTAAACCTAAACATATTGTCACAGTGTACTCTTCTGCAAGTCTGATACACTGATGTCAGAGGAGAACAATGAAATGGAAGTATCAGCTCAAGACCAGCTTAGTTTATATATTATTCATACACTAAACAGCTCCACAAGTGACATTTTAAATCCATATTTAAGGCACAGAATTTGAAAGCTTCTATATCACTCTAAGAAATTCAGTTAACAAATTAAGCTTATCAGGGAGTGCCTATAATAAAAAGTTGTAGAATATCTATGAGGAAAATTCTAACTGACCCAGGCATGCAAACATTCTCAGAAAGTCTTCTGCTGTATTACATTGTACATCTAGAGCCAATTTACATTACAGCAATCCATTTCAAACTCTTACTATTTCTCAAGTCTCTTTTTGACTGAGAGGCTTTTTAACATAAAGTTTGACAGCGTACAGTTAACTCAACTTGACATGCACACATAGCTTTGTGAAACAATAGACATAGTTTAAGTTTCAGACCACAGATTTGAAATGGTGGAAACAGCTGGAAATATTGGCACAAAACATATCCACAAAAGAAAGAAAACAGATTAGTTTAGCTCTTTAAATGACACAGAAGGAAATATGTTCTTTTAAAATGCTTTTATACTGTTGAATATTCAAAGGCATTCTAATAGGTAGTTTTGGGGACTGACTTTTTGTGGGTGTTTTTTTGTTTGTTTGTTTTCCAAGAGTGAATGTTTGAATAAAGTGTTGTGGGTGGAATGAGATCCAGATTTTAGCATTGCATCAATTCGTCTTCCTCTGCTCCCTAGATTAGTTTGAAAATATTTTGATAAATAATATTACTTCCTAAAATGCAACCTATACTTTTGTTGCTTAGCTGTAAACATGGAACAAAGCATTTGGAGAAAAGAGCAGCTACACAGCCTGTATCTCCCTGGTACTTATTAATAATCCATAGCTAACTTCTTTCCAATATAATACTCTGAATAAGTAAAATTATAAGAAGCAGTATTTAACCTTAACAATTGCCTTTACTGTTAACATGCACTATTTTACTGTATCTTTATACTGATAAAAGATTTTGAATGGATATATAGGAACTGGTAACCATACAGGAGAACAAACATAAATGCAAGAAAAATTTTCATTACAGCACTATCATTTTCTTATTTTTTCATCATTCCTTAGTTTTATAATAAGAAAACAAAATCAATATTCTTTATGTATTAACTGAAAGAAAATCTTCAGTTTTGCTCCTTTACACAGGTACCTTTAAAGCCTGTATTGAGCCAGGCTTTTACACTTGTGTAGCCATTGGCTGTGTCATCTTTAGCACTTTTTCCATTGTCAGCAGCGTCTCCATTTTACTTTCCCATGTAAATCCATTCTCTACCAGAACACTTGCAATTAAAATGCATAATTAATAAACAATAGCAGAGCTTTATGATTTTTCAAGATCCTTGCAAATCAAGTTTCCACTGCTGAAGTGCCAGAGTACATCATGAACATTCATCATCAGAAACATTTTACTAAGTGAAAAAAGAAGTGGACACAAGCTCTTGCTGAACATGAATTGGTCTATTTTTATCTTATTTTATAAAGAATTTTTTTGCCATGTTCATTACCATGGAAACAAAAAAATGCTGAATCCAACGGTGGATTTACAGCAAGCACTCAGCCCACAGCAATACACCACAGCTAAATGAGAAGTAACAGAAGCAGAAAACAGGAGGAAACACGTGAATGAGGAAACAGTGAGATTAATATAGTGAGTTCAGATAAGCTCATCTCTGAAACATTATTAAATCTGCTGTGACATACATCCAGATGCAGTAGTGCTTCACAGTGAAGAGAATAAAGATACAGCAATTTACTCTGTAAGAGAATTAAGCAAGCCTGGTTTTCTACAGATCTGTATCTATATCCCAATGCCTTTCACTGCACTAGCTGCAAGTGCCCTCTCTGTACATGCCATGATTTCCCTGCACTCTACCATCAGATCCCAATAACACTTCCTGACTGCCCACTGAAATATTTTGGTACTCAAGTTGTTCCTGAGTCCACTAAATACCCATTAAAGAACTTATGCATTGGTTGGTTCCAAGATCCCATGCACTAGAAGGTGTATGACCAGGAAAAACAGAAGATTACAGCTGAACTCGCATTTCCACCACAGAGCTGAAGGCCTAAGAGCCTGAAGGCTCTGAACCTCCAGCCTCCTCTCAGTGAAGGCATTCATTTGGGCGTTCCAGCTCCTTACACTCACTGATTTTTAAAAAAAAATAGATAGGGACTTAACATCACTGAAATCTCTATGCCTCCATCAATTTTGATTGAAATAATGACCTTGAGGGTCTTTTCCAACCTAAATGATCCTATGATATTGAATATAATGTGCAATTAAATATTTAAAATAATATTAACACAAGGGTTAAAAACAAGTAAAGCTTTCAATTATCATTTTAATAGTAAAAGTTCCAAATTAAAGATTAATTTGCTTCTTCCCTTTCTGGAATAAATGTCCTGGGTCAATGAACGCAGTCCACACTGCCATCGCCAACAACCATACTCCATACTCCTGCTGTAGGCATATGAGCTCCCAAGTCAAGTCAGCTATGCATTTTCTGCCTATTAGTCTTCTCTAAAAGCAGTTTATAATCTCTCTTTATGTTGATGCTGACAATTACTGTTCACTGTACACAACTTGCTGCTAAGCAGAAGTCCCATAGGCAAGAATGCAGAGCACAAACACAGAGTGTGGGCAACATGAAATTTGCTTTCCCTGTTGTTGTTTTAAGTTTTAGCTACCAGCCAAGGTTGGGAATAACTCTGTTCTTTTTTTTATTTTAAACACAAATTTGCTTGAAAAACTGTCACAATATGTAAAAGTGGAAACTCAGTGGGATTCAGAAATGCATATGGATGCTGTAAACTAATATTTATATCAAAGTTTGCACTTCTGAGCAAAAATTAAACAAAATCATTGTGTAAGATCTAGGAACAAAGTTTATATGGATATTTCTGTATATTCTGAACAGGTTCCTTCAACTTTCTTCCATGCAACAAATCACACATGATTCTCTGACCAAAAGATAGGAGCTAGGACTAATACGCTAGATTGAAAAACCTTTGTTTTCAGTGTCCCACTCTACCAAAACCGGCTAAGAATAAATGTCATTCACTTTGATTTAGATTCATCAAGGAATCACTGCAATGAAAACATTGAAATAAGGTAACTAGACAATTAGAAAACGTAGCCATTTTATTGACTGTCATTTGGTAGCGCAGACCTCAAAATGAAACAGAAGTTGAAGTACAATCACAAGACTAGGTCCTAGCCCCAGCATCCTAAGTGGGACTCTGGATAAAAGAAACAGAAAGATCGAGTTTTAAAATTCTTCTGAGAAAGCATAAGAGCTATCTTTTCTGTTCTTAAATCCATGCCTTAAAATACTTGCAAATACCCTACAGGATTATTATGATAGTGTTTGTAGCACTGCCTCAAGTTGCACCAGGGATGTTTAGACTGGATATTAGGAAAAATTTCTTCACCAAAAGGGCTGTCAAGCATTGGAACAGGCTGCCCAGGGAAGTGGTTGAGTCACCATCCCTGGAGGCATTTAAAAGACGTGTAGACATGGCACTTAGGGACATGGTTTAGTGGTGGACTTGACAGTGCTAGGTAAACAGTTGGACTTGGTGATCTTAAAGGCCTCTTCCAAACTAAGTGATTCTATGATTAAAGCCTACTCTAAGTCTTAATCTTATTCTGGCTGCTACTGCTTCTGTATCTGCAAAAGAAGTCCAAACAAACCAATCATCCTGTAAAGGAAGTGTATGTGCTCGACTTTACTCCAAAATCATAAAACCACTAATACTATCATTTTGAAAAACCCTAGTTCTGTTCGAAAATTAGATGGAGAGCCCTAATGCCTACGTACCCAGAGTAATTCATAATTCAGTCGTCCCAGAGAATGCAGTCTACTATGTTCTCCTAGACAAATCATGGTCAACCAATAGAGAGAGGGGAGAAAGTGCACCTTTGCTATTAAGGAATAAAAATTTAATCAAGAATAACTGGAGGTGCTTTGCCAAGGAAAGAAGGGTGCTGGTAGGCACAAACAAGAAACATCAAGGGTTTTGTCTGCATTAGTATTTATCCTGGTTTCATGGGGCTATGTTTTGGATT
>VZTV01053715.1:2440-46264 GCA_013400875.1 Anhinga rufa
AGAGCTGGAGCTAGTCCTCTGTAACGGGCCTGAGCTGAATTTTGGAGAGGGATCCCAGGCGTGGTAGGTTCATCCACCCACCGCCGGCTTTCCGCGCGTGCCGTCCCCGCGGGGGGGTCGGCGTGAGATCCTTGAGGGCTTGGCCGGGTGGGGTCGGTTTCTGGGGCGCCGGTTGTGTTTCTGCTGTGCGTAGACCTGGTCCTTGTAACGCTGCAGCATTCCACCCCCAACGGGAACCCACGACCCGTATGTCCTCATTTCACACCGGGGAAGATGTAATTATGAGGACCGGGGGTGTTCTAGGAGCCCGATTGCCCCCTCCTACTGGTATCTTTAGGGGTAGAAGGGGAAGAGCGCATTACATCAGTGGTTTTCTCATGGGTGATGGCTGGCCGGCCTGTTTTGGAGGGAGGGGGCCAGGAAATCGTCTTGCATAGGAATGCTTATTTTGTTGTGTTCGTGATGGCCGCCCCTCTACGGAGAGCCGCAGGCGGGGCGGTGTGCGGGAGGTGACCCCGGCGGTGGCCGCTGTGGCGCCCAGCCTTCCACGGGGGGGGNGGGGGGGGACACGACACGCACACGCACATACACGCACACGCACGGGACGAGCCCCGCTCGCCGTCGCTCGGCGGTTCCCCGCACGAACGCTGTCCGCGGGGGGGGCCGGGGCGGCGGGTGCTGAAGCGGACAGCTCCCGGGCCCGCCGCCGCCGCCGCCGCCCCCTCGGGCCTCGCCGCGGTTCCGGAGCTCTTGGGTAAAGTTCTTGGGGTTGTTCGGAAGCTCTGAGTAGCCCCCGGTGCTGTAAAGCGACCGGAGAGGAGTTAATGCTTTGTAGAGTAATAAACAAATGGCCAGCGCTCATAGCGGCGCTCCGTAACGCAATTTTCCGTACAAGTGAAGCGCGAGGCCTCTCGGAGCTTGGCTAGTTGTGTTTTCCATCTGCTGTGTGTTTAGAAAGTCCCCGTTTGTGGCTTCGGGGATGTTTAAATAAAATGATTAACAACGTGACCAAAGAGCTACTCCATCATTTTCATGTTTTTGGGTTTTTTTTACATGTTTCAACACTTCTACAGTGTCATTCATCCCGGGTGAAAGGACCTGGACCTATCGCAAATAATTTAACCAGTTATATAAGCTCATACGTATGGCTTATATCTAGACCGTGGTATAGTTGTTGTACCGCTCAGTGGAACAGATACAACTTATGTGAATATTTTGTGAGAAGAGGGGGAAAGCTGGGTTTCTAATAAACGGAGGGGAGAGTGATTGCGTGTTGCAAGAAATTGCGCATGGACGTACTTTCATTCTGAGTTAAAGGAGGTGAAATAAAACAGAAGCAGAGTCAGTGTTGACTGAAAATGAAGCAGATGAAAACCTAAATCATGGTATCGGCTTCCTCCTTTTTGTTGTTATGTCTGCATTCATTTGTGGGCTTGCTTGGCTTGTCTAGTGTGCTTTTTCATTAAAATGAACTGATACGGCTTTACATATCAATCGATCTGTACTATTTTTCAATGACTGGGGAGGCTATTGGCCCCCGAGGCCGTATGCGACTCCGGGCCATGCCGTGTTCATGCGGTCACATGATTTCCATTCACTATCGATTGCCTTCCTCCCAAAGCGGCTGCAGCTGCCATTGACATCGACAAATACACTGGAATCGATAATTTATTGTTGTGTTCAAAGAAACGGGTTGGATTAAAGAAGGTGCGGTAAAATAACAAAACGAAAGCACTAGAGTTGAGAACAACCGTGGGGAAAATACTTTGAGAAACCACAGAGAGGAGATTGCATGTGATGGCTTATGTTAGTGGTAGCAGGGTAGAGAGCTTGTCATCGCTGGACTGTTGGCTTGAAGCTAGCAGGGTTCAGAAATAACGAAATGCTCAGGCTTTCCCCTTTTTGCCCTATTATTCCACTTCTGTGAGGGGCGGACAGTTGCTGAGCTGGAGAATACAAGTAAAGAAGAGGTGGCTTACTGCTGCAGAAGTGCATTAAAACTCCTCCTTGACATCAGCTCGGATTCAGGACTGGCTTTTAACACTTTGCAGGAGGTTCTGTCTTACGAAAGACTCTCTTTAAGTACTGTTCCAAGGTTAGAGTAACTTTGGCCTTTTCTTCCCTCGGTCTTGGCCTGTAACAAAGTATTATTCCTGCCTAACGGAGCACCTCAGCGTACAGGATATTTTAAGTAGGAAGAGTAGCCAGCAGGGACTGGACTGTAGCAAAACTGTGAAATTGCTCCTTTTTGAAAACGGCCATTTCAAAATGCAAAAAAATCTTGCTGCCTAAGACCTCAAAGTCCCACTCCATGTTACTCCCACTGTTCCTGTGCTAGCAGAAAGGTCTGAGGAGTTATAAATAAAGTATTCTGAGCAGTTAATTCCAGGAGGATTTTAAAAAAAAAATAAAAAAGAGTAGTAATGTGTTTCATTGTTGAAGAACATCTAACGCATTGTGACCTGTACAGGTAGGGGTCTTTAAGTTACGTGACTAAAACCTTCATTGCTAGAGAAGCAGGGAGCAAAAAATACTGAAAATTACTGAAAACCGTCTCCTTTCTCTCTTTTGCTCTATACTACACTTACTTATTTTTACTAGAACTCCCCATGTGAATTCTAAAACCAAATCTACATGCACACGGTTATTCATGTATTTATGTTTGGGCACGCTTTGAAACCATTCAGCTTGACTCCTGAGGGAGGAGGTGGTCCTTGCTTGGGATCAGAAGCTCCTACAGCTTGTTGGGGCAAACTCAGCAATATCTTTGGCCATTGAGGTGCTATTTCTGGCACTGGGTTTTGAGGAAGGATCCTTGAAAAACAGCAGCTGAAGCTCATCACAAATAGCTTCCGTATCTGTCCCCAGTGCTTCAACTTACCTAACTTTCTTTTCATGGCTAAGGGCGTGCTCGGGCATAAACTAAATTGTTTCTATAACTAATGCTAGACAAGAATATTGTTATTCTGAAGACAAGAGTAGTAGAAAGTTGTCTTTATTTCCAGGCACATTGAATTCCCAGTAGTTCTGTGGAAATTTAAGAGGTGTCAATGCTCAATATAGTTAAAAATCAGACCAGTTCTAAGGAGCCTAACTCTTAACTAAAGGAGCCTGCCATTAGTTACGAAGGTGCAGAGCTGGATACCTGATCCTTAGGCCATTAGTGGATTTAATCAACCTTGGTGATTTAATGCAACCTAAGCAATACATAGGCCCTTCAGTTTGAGATATATTTCACCTGAGTGGGAAATACTCTAGAAACGTGAGGTTGAACAACAAATGCTGCTATTCCAACGGTGTTTCCAGCAGGAGATGAACTTTTTATTGACTGTCTGGTGAAATCAGTAGCAGGATGGTAATGTTCAGACAACTAGGAATAGCTGACGTTGGGGGTGGGGGTGTGTCTGATCACAGGAGATATGCATGGGGCGATAAGAAAAGATGAAGGCAGCATCACTCGGGCAGCTGTAATGAAGCACCAGGCCTGCCTGGGTTGTATTCCAGAACGTTGCAGAAATTCTGAGATCTATGTTGTGTAAGAGCAGAGAACTAGAAGGGGGTTATTTATTCTCCTTCCCTTCATATTTGTCCATATTTGTACCGTTTGTAGTCATACCATTCGAGTGCTCCGCAACGTTAAATTAATTCCTCCAAAATTGTTTAGAATAAATGTTACCTTGCTCCTATTTTATGGGTCACTGATAGGCTGAATGAATTGAACAAGGAATTAAATTTGGGTTAGTGTCTTAACTGTTACAAAATAGCTATTTTAAACAATTCTTTGTTCAGAAGTTGGACTGTAAAAAGGGGAAGCTGAAGTGCTGTCCTTCAGCTTCCTCAGTTGGTGTGAGGCTCCAGGTTCCTATGTGAGATTGGTGATAAAGGCAAGTCAGCTTTGAGTCACGGCTAACAGGGAACTGGAGAGCTGGGGTTAGCTATTTTTAGTTCTGGTAACTTATTGAGTGACATTACGGAAGTCATACTGCTACTGGGAGGGACTGAAAAAGCCCACGTTACTGGATCGTTAGCTTCTCAGGTTTTATTAAAGCACCTTTAATATGTTTTCTAATATTTTTCTGTCTTGCTTTTGGTTGCTTTTGTGCGTCTCTCTCTCCTCCCTACATTTCTGTTAATTTTTTTACCCTCAGAGGCGTGTGTTTAAGTTCAGTTCTGCCGCTGCTGTTTCAAGAGCAGAACCGCTTTCTTGCCCTGTCCGGGGTCTGCCCTTGAGCTCTGCCTGGAGACGAGTGTCCGGGAAGCTTCTGCCATGTTTCACACAGGGTGGGGAAAATGGCCAGCAGCAAAACACTAAATACTGCTTGAAAGTGAAAATATTGCCTTTTCCCTCTGCTTTATAGCATCGCATGTGACGTGAGAGCTTTTCAAAGGGAAAGGCTCCTCTGGCATCTCAGCCAGTTGCGCTGCTCTACCTTTTCATTGATAAAATTGGCCTGTCCTAGACACACAGAATTTCCTGCAGATGGAGAAGATCGGCGAGTTCTTCTGAAGGCCATTTCCAGCCACAGATTTTCTCGTGCATGGATATTTTGGTTTGGCTTGAAGCTTTTTAGGCTCTCATGCAGTAGAATTTCAGAGGGCTGTTCCCCTACACTATGTTTTCCTTTCTGCCCCAACCCTGCATGTTCTAATCAAAAGCCATGTGTGTCTGGGTGGGTTATATAAAAATTCGTATAGAAGGGCTCTCTCTCGAAGGAACTGAAAGACCTACTGTGAATGACTGAATCTTGCAAATTAATAAACGAAGAAATGTATTAAAGCAAAGATATTGCCTCAAAAGTGTTTTTTAATTTATTTTGACAATCAGCTTGAATAATTTATTAGAATATTTCATAATGTACCAGTAAGTGGACTGCTGGGAACATTTAGAAAAAATAATTAAGTCTTAGCGACTGGGCACCTCAGTACGGCATTTTTTCTGGTGTAAAATCTTTGAAAAATGTGTGTGTAAAGGTGCAAGCTGGCCCCAGGGAGTTCTGTGCACCGAACTCCAGGTGCCCAGGACAAATTCCTGAGTCCCCCGAAGGCACTGGCATCCCCAGCAGTGCAGTGTCGCTGCTGGTGCTGTTATCCAGAGCTCAGTAAAGCACGTACCCTTTTCTCCGACTCTACCGGGATGGTGAATCTTTGTCACAATCTTCAAAATGTTTCTCTTGTTAGAAGTTGAAGAATCGCTTATGGAAAGTGCCAAAATAAATTCTAGCATTTATTCTTGCCAATTTCTGTATATCCCAGCAAGACCGTACTCAGCTGTAAAATAAAGTTTACAAGCTTTTTAGTCTAAAGAAGCTTGCCGTGCAGAACAGGCCAGGCCGTGCCAGATGTGCCCTTCTGGAAGTGTCTTTATGGACAGAGGTGAGGACGAGCCACCCAGCTCTCCCAGAACACGCGTGGGAAACAGGACGGGTACTGGTGGGACAAAGGAGTTGTCTCGCTCCCAGGTGCAAAGCTGGCTGCACTGGGTGTAGGGAGGCTTTTGATGGCTGGAGACAGTATTAGAGGAGGAGGCTGTTATATATGGCCCGTTATTAACAGGATTGGAGCCTGGGAGAGTCCCAGTGCTAGCGATCAGCTCCCAGTTCTGCCACTGCTTTCCAGGTGACCTTGGCCAAATTATTTTCCCTTTCTGTGTCTCTCTCTGCAGAGAAACTTTTCTACTTAAGTCCTGAGATCTTCAGGATGAAGGTACTTTAGTATTTGTTCATTCAGTCAACATGTGGATAAGGACTAAGTTTAGTAAAGGTCTTTAAGTAGTAGTTTTATTTTTAAAAATCAAATAATTAGATAATGCCTGATGCTTTGTGAATACCCTCTAGGAACTAATTTAAATACACAAAAAAGGGAAAGTGATGAAAACCAGCTCACCCTCTTGGTTGTGCTTCCCACACAGGCCTCCACAGCAGAAAATTTTACCAAAATAGGCAGACTGGAGCCTGAATTCACCCAAGAAGCAGATGTGCTGACACCCTCTTTCTATGTGGGGAGATTTTTGGGGTTTTAGTGGATGTTCATGTACTGTAAACTCATTCTGTTCTTCCAGTGAATACTTGAAGAACCCTTCCCATGGTGAATGCTGACAGATGTTTAAGAAATATTACTGTATCCTCACATGAACATTTGTTGTTGTTGTTGAGGTTTTCTTTTCTTCCTACTGCGAAGAACAGTAACTCTTGAAAGTGGAAATCCAGCTGGAAGGCTCCACACGTCCAGTTTGAACCACTGCTGCTTGCTGGCGGAAAGGGCTGCAGGTGTGTTGGTGCGTGACTCTCTAGTGCCTGCTCCGCACTCTCACCTGAGCCTGGAGAACTTGGTGGGGCTGTGTAACGGAGGCCTCCCAAACTATTTGTATGTTGTTTGGTTTCTTACATAAAACTAGCTGTCTGACGTATCCTGGGTAGTTAGTCTGCGTGTGCTGAGTACAGGTGACGATAGGGGTTGGCTGTTGGAGCTGCAAAGCATGACTCGTCATCATCAGAACATGTAATGTCGTGCTGTCAAAGATATAAAAACTGCTATATGGGTCTGACTTCAGGAATTCAAGAAACATTCCATTCCCATCCTTTCATACAGCGTCCTGGTTTTGTGCGTTACTTAACACGGGACAGTTTACTGGGAAAACAAATGAAGTCAGGACAGGCACGAACTTCCCAAGAAATGAAAGCCCCAGTCACTGTTATGTGTTGGTGCCAAGCAAGTAACAGCCCTAGGAGTAAGTACCAAATGCTGAAACAAAAGCAATTGCTTCTCCTAACTTCAGCAGCAGAACAGTCAGCACCGTGCGTGAACACAATGAGAGTAAGGAGCACAAGGCAAGCTCGTAACCTGGTTTATCAGTGTAGCATCCGAGTGTCACTTGATGCGTTGATGGGCAGGATCTTTGCGAAACCACTGTGACGTGCAGTTGTGTACCAGACTGGGGGGGGAGGATTGTTGTTCAGCTTTTTTGTTGCTTTGGGTTTGGTTTTTTTTTTTAAATGGCCACTTAGGCTAGTTGGTTGCTTCCAGTTGTGTAATTGTGCATACAAATCAGGCATTCGTTTGTGCCTTCATTCTTTTTCCCTTTTTTATGCTGTGTCCCTGAGCTACTTTGGTTTCTAAATTCAGGCCTTACATATTTATCTGTGCCATTCAATTAGACCACATCCCCAATGCTGCTATATAGTTTCACAGTATGTGGGAAATTTGGTAATTAAATGCATGCAAATGCTGCAAGAATAGAATAAATTAATTTTTCCTTAATATCAGCAAGCTATTCTGTGATGTTTCTAGAGATAACGTGACCAAGGTATTGGCCTCTCTTTCCCCCTTGTGCCATCTCTTGAGTCTTTGCTGTTGTTACTCTAGAAATACCTGGTCAAGTTTATATGAAAAGAATCCCAGCCCAGTAGTTCCATAAGGAGGGGGATCTATACTTAAGTTTTTTGGATCTCCACATAAAACCTGAGATGGAGACAGCGTTTAAATTCTACACGTGTGGTGCAGCTTTAGACTTGCATGTGAATCAGAGCCTTCGTCACAGCTAGAGTGAGGCAGTTGCAAGGAATAACCCGAAATCACTTGGAAGGATACTTCGCACCAGATGTTCTGGCTTTTGGAAGTACCCCAGGTACCATGTTAAAGGCTGGGATCTTCAGGTATTTTTTAAAAAAAGGACTCTGTATTTCTGTGCCATATTTATTCATGAAGTCCACTGCAGTCCGTAGGAAGTCGTGATTCTCGGTTTCGGAGTGTGCCCGTTGCTGAGGCTGGGCGGACGTGTCCCAGCTCGCCCTTACGGGAGGGAGCGTGCCTCCGTTTTGGTGGTGCCTCTGGCTTCTGTCAACTCTTCCCACGTGAATACAGTACAGTTTTCAAAGCCAAGGGCTGTGAAGACCAGTGGTGGCTAACATCATGCTACAATTTCAACGCTTCAGTCCCATATCATAGTTTTCAGGGAATTCGAAAGTCATTCTTCTTTTAGAGATTCCAAATCTTTAATATGCGTTTTGATGCTGTGTGCGTGTTAGCTTAAAAGATCTGACCTTACTGATGATCTTTTTCCTTACTTACAGGACTTTATCCCGCATAGCTTTTAGATTCTTTGTGGGCCGTATACTCGTAGTTATTTTGCCTTTCCTCTTGAATCCGTTGCCACTTTGGTGTTTGGGTTCCTCCCTGACGTGCCAAGCCATGTCAGGGCTGGGTTGTATTCCAGCCTGCAGTACTGCAGTGCTGTTGCATCAGTGCAGGGTTTCTGTAATTCCTCCCCTCTCTTGGCCTCCTCCTGGAGTGTGAAAAGCCTGAAGAGGTACCAGTAGCTCAGAAATGCAATATATTCTCGTTGCTGGTTCTCGAGCGAGAGCTTGGGAAAAGGTGCAAAGCTGCAGAGGGTTTGTAGGCGGCTGGATTCAGATAAACGAACTTCCTCGCAGCTCTCCTCTTTTGTAGGAGTCAGGGGAAGAGAGCGAGGTGCTCTTTGTAGGGACAGTGTAAAATCCTGTCAGAGGTCTGTGCTCCTTTGCAGGGGGGAAGCGCTGTGAGGTCTTCCTCAGCTGTGCTTCTGTACCGCGTCCGCTTCCCTTTTCTTTTTATCAGGGGGATGCTCGTTTGCGTTGCATCTGATGCAAAGACGACTGTGTCTGACCCGCATATTACAGATATCTAACGTTCAGAAATTACTGTTGTACTTGATGAAAGTATTTTAAAATTATTTCATTCTTAGGGCCTGAAATGAACAGAAACCCTGATAATTATATATACGTAAAATGAAAGGGTGAGATTTGACTTCCCGTAGTGGAGATGTAGCGTGCTCCGGAGTAGGAAGAGGTGAGCCCACTGAGGTCTTGGCCCTACCTAAAGACACGTTCAGCGTGCTCCCTGGCTCACCTATTCCGATGCGTGCCGAAGTCATGAAGAACCGTGCTCCTTAACTGCAGTAGTACCTGACAGGACACAAAGGAGCATTTTTTTCAAAAGAGCTCAGCATATTCCGTACGTGTTGGCTACTGCGCTCGCTCGTAAACCCAGCCCCGAGTTACTCCTCTTTGCGTTGTACTGAGGGCAGTGCTGTGCTAAATGCCTTGTTAGCAGGGTAAGGAATGTGCTAATAATACCCAACCCGTTTTAGACACAGCTGAACGCCTTGTCCCGACCCTGGGAATAGAGCTGACTTGGAATTTTTATCTAATAATCAGTTTTTAGCTAATAAGCAGTTTGCTAGAGAGCAAGGGCTGGTAGAATCATTTTTGCAGGAAAATACTGGTTTTGATAAAGAGTGGTGTCTGTACTCTAGAACAGAGTTTGTGTTCAGGAGACACCCAAACCAGGATAGCCACCAGCGTGGCTGTTGGGGATCCAGGTCCGCGTGCCGCTTGTGTTGTAAAACCTGGGCAAAGTAGCGCGGCGGGCATCTCCCTGTATGTCCATCTGCCTGTAGCTTGTGGGGACGGAAAAGCAGCAGGTCTGCTTGCCTCACTCTGTGAGGACTTGAAGACCAGGGTTGCCTTTGGATCTTCAACACTCTATGCTTGTCTGTCTGCTTTTGCAGTGACTGACTTTGTTCTGCCTGTGCTGTTTGCTCCCCTGCAGAGCTGACCTGTCCGGGGTGCAACACAACTAAAGAAGCTGCTGCAGGATGAAAAGATGGCAGCACGGCTGCTCGCACCACCAGGCCCTGATAGTTTTAAACCCTTCACTCCGGAGTCTCTGGCTAACATTGAGAAACACATTGCAGAATTAAAAAAGAAGCAGCGTCCAAAGCAAGACAGCAGTCACCGGGATGACGATGAGGACAGCAAACCAAAACCAAACAGTGACCTTGAGGCGGGGAAGAATTTGCCTTTCATCTACGGGGACATCCCAAAAGGCCTGGTTGCTGTACCACTGGAGGACTTTGACCCTTATTATATGACCCAGAAAGTGAGTCTGCAAGAAAGAAGTCGCTAAGCCGCCTTTTTCTTAGGAAATTGCAGGTTTGGGTATGGTTTAAGTAGAAGACAAAGAATGGAGTCTTTGAATGGGCCTTGTTTGTCTTGTTTTGTTATATATTTTTCTTTGAGGTTTAATATGATCAATCTTTAAGCACCTGCTTGGATGGAGTTAGGAGAACAAGGTCCGGAAACTAAAAATAGATAAAGTTGTGCTAATGTGCCAATTTAACCATGAGGGCAATAAGAAGAATTTAATTGAGGGGTAATGGTAACGTTTTTAAGTATGTATTTCATTACTTGCGTGGAATTCAGTCTGAATTTAATTGTTACGAAGCAGCGGGACATAGAATCATCACAAAAAAGAATTGAGATAAACTAATTAACTCGCTTTCATCTTAATAATTTTTATTTTAAAAATATTTGTCTGTGGAATTAAGGTGATATGGCAGGAGGCATTTATGGGTGCTGAGATGTATTAAGGAACGAAGTGGTGTCATGAGGGAAGTGGTGAGTAAGCAAATACTATGCTGGAACTGGAGGAGAGGGATCTTCTACTGGTAAAATAAGGAAGAACGTGATCACTGATTTTCTTAGAAGGCTAGGTGACTTAAAGCTGAGGTTCTTTTCTACTGTTTAATTTCACTGCTCTCTTTGATAGAAATTCAATTTGAATAAGCTGAGATAATTACCATCTATAACTCAGGCTTAGCTGTGCCACTTGAGAAGGTGGAGGTTTGGCCATACGTGTGACAACGGTTGTGATGTGACCGTTCAAAACTTGGGTAGAATGGCTGTCATGTAAAATCAGTAAGTTGTCACGGGTAACAACATGTTTTATGACTTTGTGTTGGGGCAGACATTTCTTGCCGGGCTCAGAAGTGACTCTGTGACTGGCAGGGCATTATTCGCATGAAATCAGCTGAATCTGCTGTTAACGTTGGGTATAACTGATCATTCATCTCTGCATTTACACTAGTGAATTTAAGGCTTATTTGTTGTGTCAGTGGTGCTAGAAGTGCAGGTACCAGCTCAGGCCAGGGCTTCGAGATACAGTGATTTGTGTATGCGTTGAATACCAGGCAGACTGGTGTTCAGGTGGGTGTTGTACTTACGGCAATGAATGCATTGACAGTTGCTGTTGCTGCTAAGAAGGTGCTTACCTTATCCCTCAGAAATATTTTCTCTTTATTAAACAAATATTTTCTCTTTATTAAAGAAATCCGATGGTATTTGTTGGTTTTGGTGTGGGCAGGCTGTGAGAGAGAGACGTGTAGCTGAAGAGCAGTTCCCAGGATCTCTTTGTGTGGCCACTTGCCCCCGACCAAAGCAGGCGTTGCGAAATGTCGCTGCAAATCCAAGCAGGAGTGTTTTGTGCCCTCTTTGTGTTCTCGTAGTTGAACGGACAGTGTATGTGGGAGAATTGGGCCACGTTCTTTCTAGCTAAAACAGGAGAGCAGTGCGGAAAGGGCAGAAGCACTGCTGTGTCCTGGAGTGTTGGGCAAAGGCTTCTTGGTTGTCTCAATGTTCCACCAGAAGTAGGAGGCAAAGGGGAACCCCGGTAGCCCTCACACTTTATCAGTCTCCCTATTTGCCTCCCAACAGAATGCTATTAATAAATCTTTCATTTTTAGAGGAATATAAGCCACAGTCCCAACTTTGAAGGCATCTGTCATGTCTCCAGAAGAGAGCCGTAGGTTTCTGCATGTAGCTGCTTGCAGAGTTTCTGCTCGCTCGGGGTGCCTGCCATGCGAGATGTGAGCTCTCCATGGAGCTGGAGCAGGAGCAGCTGCAGATGGAGGGGAAGGTTCTGGAGACGGGAGACAAACTCGCACAGCCCTGCCAACCTCGTACTTGCTGTTCTGTGAAAAGAGCCTTCCTCTTCCCATAAACACTGGATTAACATTTTACTGGCTCCGTTTCTTTTGCATCCACTTCAGTATGGCGATAGCTTAGGTGTGTGCTACTTTTTTGCTGCTTCAAATAGTCAGTGACTTCCCACAAAGAATTTTTTTTAAGGCCATTAAAAAAGGCCCTTCTGTGAATCATCAGGAATTGCGAATCTGCTTGAATCACGGGAAGTTTTCCAAAATTTTTTTTTTTCCCCTCTCCAGCATTTGCCAGAAGGCTTTGCATCATAGGTCTTTTCTTTTAAAGCTAGACGTTCATCATGCACAGGAACAAATCAGCTGGTTGCTTTTCCTTGCAGTAGGACACGGTGATCTTAGTTTATCTAAGGAAACTGAAACTGCATTTTAACTGAGAAGCTGAACTTTCCAGTGGCCTGTTAACTGATATTTAAAGGAGAAACAGTGTGACCTAGAAACAGAACCATGGTACGGGGAGTCAAAACTCCTGGGTTCGGAGCCCAGTCCTGCAAGCAGTGGTTTTGTCTGAGCTACTTCTCTTTTCTCTGCTCAGTTTCATTTTGCCGAATGGGTGTAATGACTCTTAGGAGAATCAGGAAAGTCCCTTTGCTCACAGGTAGCAGGCTCTGGAGTTAATTTAGCTCTTTTTTGTCTTTATATAAGTACCAGAGAGAATTTTTTTCATGATGCTTTGTTTTGCAAGTAGTGATCACCTTCCAGTTCCTGGCCTGAAGCACGTGGTAGAAGCAATACTTGCCCATATTTGTTGTGGAAACCCGAAACATTTCAATTAAAAAACACAAAAGGCAGGTACATGAACTCCCTTGTTCACCTGTGCAAACAAAATTCAGGAAAGCTACCTCTGTGAGCATCCCTAGCAATGAAAGCAAAGCAGCTCATAGTCTAGTCTTTCTTCAATGTTTGCTTAAGCAAGAGGTAAGGACCATCATCCTCTTTCTTTTCGCAACCTTATTAGTATTTCTTTTCTTTTTTTAGTGTTTTTCCATCTTTTAGATCTCCCTTTTTCTCCTCCACTTATGGCCTAGGCTATCCCTCCTACTAAACAACTCCTCACCCAGTTCTTTCCCATTGGATGTGACTTTTGCCAGGTCGTGGTCATTTTCCTCCAGTAATTTCCATTTCACTCAGCGTGAATCTCATACTTGCTACAGAACAAGGTAAAGGTGCTAATGCTCCTGCAATGGCTCCATTTACGAGGCAGTAGAAGGTCCCTGAATATCCTGGGAATTGGAACCATGTATAAGCTTAGGTGGATTGATTTCAAGGGAAAAATCAGCCCTGCAGTTGTAGAAGACTGTCTATACATCCGTGAACCTCTGAGGCTGGAGTGGGATTGTCTGAGGTCACCTATAGCTTGCAGATGAGCACCTGAGGATCTTTCTAGCGCGTATGTGCCAATGGAGTGACTTGCAACTTTGTCGAGTCACGTGCACGGTTTGGAAATGGGCCCTCGGGTCCAGAATGTCACCTTGACTGCGTGGACCTGGGAAAATCACAGGGACGTGACAGACCGGCTTGCGGGAGGCATGTCTGGCTCTAGCATGTGCTTCAAGAAGCCTTCGTTTATGACTTCTGTAGGGTAAGGTGATGGCCCTACAAGGTCACGATACTGTTAATGAGTTTTGCAATTTAGTGAAGTCACTGAAACAGAGGGAAGAATCGGGACCACCTCAAAAAGCAGCCTTTTATCCTTCTTTCCAAAAGCTAATTGCCTTTTCCAGGTCTTGCGTGTTTAATGTTATTTTTTTCTTCCACTCCATCTCTCCAGTAGGCTTAGAAGGAGCAGGAAAAGTAAGCGTACCCCCTTCCTAGTTATCCTCCCTGCTTTCATGGTAGAATGAAGAAAGGAGAGTGTAATCCCCATCAGGCGCCTCCGCCAGTCCTCTCTGGGTGAAGGCAAAGTGTATCGCAGTTGTCTGCTGTTGTACAGCTTTTCATGAGACGACAGATAATGGTACTACCTGCATCCAGTCCCAAGTGTTGCCGAAGCAAGCAGAGCTTTCATGCTGTGATCGGGGTATGCCAAGTGTGGCACGGACCGGGAGGCGAGAGAATCTCTGCTGCAGTCACCTAAATAGCTGCAACCCACTGGTGATGAGTGGAAGGAAGGAGAATCGTTTCCGCTTCTGAGGCAGAACGAATTTCCTTACATAGGCAGATTATGATGTCGTTAAAACTTAAATCCAGATCGGTTTCTCGATAGTGCGTGTTGAACAATGTTTATTTTTAAAATATATCTTTCAGGAATGTTTTATTTGATAAATTTCAAAATACGTCAAGGGTTTTTCCTGCGTTGGGCTCAAAACAAGAGCTTAAAACAAAGAGCAAAATGGGGCAGATACTTTTTTTCCCCGTAAGCTTTTCAGTGGTGGAGAATAGGTTACTAAGAAAGCTTAAATTTGTCCCCTCTTGGGAGTGGGGTGGAAACATAAATATTAAATAACGTGATTTCTGTATTAGGAAGTACACCTCTATGAGACAAAACAGACCTGAAATGTATTTTGCATTGGCGTTTAATTCTGTACATACTTCTTCAGCCTACAGGGTGCCAGAGTTCCCTGTAAATTAATTTTGAAAATAGCTATGTTAAAGTAACTTGCTCAGGGTGTCATCAGAAAGCCGTTGCTCTCTCTTGCTTAACATCGAGAGTAAGGCAGTCATCAGCTACCACCGTAGGAATATGCTTCCATATGTTCTTAGGCTGTTCATAAAGCTGTTTTCTTCTTAAGTCTTCTGCCCACTCCTCCTCACTTTTCAGCCATTACAGAAGTGCTTAATGTAAAACCTGCATGAAGCAAGAGTGTTTTAAAGCTTCGTATAACTGGAATGCTTTTTGCCATCACTTGATCGTCTGTCATGGTTTCCAGCATAGCTTCTTCAATGTGCTACTTTGCAAATTGATTTAGAGAAGACTTATCTTTTGTGATCTTACTTCTTTTTATATGAGAACTACTTCTAAGGTTTCTGTAAAGCATAGATTCCTGGCCAACTTTAAGAAAACTAAAGTGGACAGAGCCTTTTTCGCGACTCTTTAACAACAAACTGAGACTTTTGAGAGTTCAGCCAGGCTTCATCTCTTAGAAGACAACTGCAAGATGCCTTTCTCCAGGTATCACCTTTCTCTGAGTTTTGAGCTTTGCCTCAGCAGATCTTAAAAGGGCTTAAGGATGTTCTTGGACCTGAACCAGTAAACATTTTAAGAGCGTGCAGCCATTTTGAAATTGAGTTTTAATATGTCAGCAGCATAAAGAAAAACGGAGATCAGGTTTCAGATTGCCCGACACTTTTTGGCTTTTGTGCTCTTCTTTCTATTGACAAGGCCGAGCAGAGATTTACCCAGGATTTTATGAGATACACAAGGGAATTGGAGCAGCGGATCCTGGAACCATCAGAATCGCTGAGCAGGCTGGGATGTATGGCACCTTATTTGTGTTACAGTTGTACTGAGAGGCGCAGTTATGCTGGGCTTCATAGACAGGAGTAAGTTCAACAAGCATTATGGTCTAAAAAGAGAAAGCTGGGCAGAGCATGGAAGAGAAAGCAAGGAACTGCCTTATGTAAGGTCATGTAAGAGCTGAAGGACTAAGCTGGCAGTGTGGAGTTCATGTTTGGTAGGCGATTGCACTGATCATTGGATGAAACAGCTTATATTACAAGGAATGCCAAATTTTCTGGGTCGATCCTTGTGAAATGGATACTGAAAATGTACATTTCCATGTAACCACTGCAGCGTGCCAAGGCAAAGAGTCTCTGACCCTCCATATAGAGCCGTGTACGTCCGCTTTCCCTGCCTGAGTCTGCCTTGCTCTTCTAGCCAAGGTCTAAAGGGTTTGGGTTGGTTTACATCTGTGGAGCAGCACGCACATCCCTGTGTCTCCATGTTTTACTTCTGGCTTGCTCAGCTGTGTCTGAGCAAACCACAGGGCTCCTGCACAGTGATTTTTCCTATATAGAAACGGAGACAGAATCAAACAGCCACCTCACAGAACCACTGCATGGGGTTCTGGGGGGAATTTCTGTCTTTATCCAGCTCACCTTGTGTCAACATAATGTTCAGCAGTCACCTCGGAGATTTAATTGCTTAAAAGCTGTGGTAGAGTTGAGAGCGGAGCTCAGTGTTGTGCTAGGGACGCAACCGAAGCCCGTGAGCATCCCAGTGTGATGGGAATCCTGCTCCGAAGCCTCTGCAGGGGACAGTGAAAGAAGATTTAAAAATGAATGGGATGTGAGTCTTGAAAAGTTTGTGGTCTCAGGGAAGGAGAGGCAGCTGGTTCTTAAAATCGGGTGTCCCCTGACCACTCCATAATCCGCAATTTTGAAAAACATACGGCCCTTTAGAATATTGTTACATGCCAAGGTAATCTGTTCATTAATTCTTGATGCTGCAATTTAAGAGCTGTCGGGGTTGTCTTTAAAGTGCTTTTGTCGGGAGATGCATTAGTGGTTGTGCTAACTAATCTTTCTCACTCTGTGCTGAACCACAATCTGATTTTGATTTCCTTTTCAAATAATTTACTGCTCAATGGTCTAATTTAGCCAAACGAGCTAAAATACGTTGTTTCACTTACTAGGAGGGAAATGACAAATTTCATAAGAGTGAGTCTCCTGGGGAAGCACAGCGACTGCGTTGGCAGAAAGCCCTTGTGGATTCCCTCGTGTTGGACTCCGGGAGGCTCGGGGCTGTGCCAAACGGTGGGCTGGTGCCGGGGCCCGAGCCTGCCGCGAGTCCGGCTTTGCTCCATTCCCCTGCAGCGGTCTGGGGTTCATCATGCCTCGCTGACACTGCAGCATCCTGGAGGGAACGTGAAATAGGAAAATGGTGCCAGGGAAAGGGCTTTAGCTTTTCAGTGCACACAAATTGCTTTTTTGCCTTCAAGACGAGCAGTAGGTGCATTGAGTGTGCTGGTATTAAGCAACCACAGTTCTAATTTTGCCTCTCCAGATGGCTGCGTGTGATTCTCCCGGTGCTTTTTGATATGCATGTTCGCTAGTGGGGAGATGAAATAGTGGGTCTGTATTTTAAGGCTGGTGATGGAGAGATGAGATCGATTCTGCCTCACGTTTACATGATTCATTCCACAGGTTCTGTATAAAGTAGCAAACCTTAACATCTCGCTAATTAAAGGCAACGGGAGCACATGACTGTGCCTGGAGTTGGTGCACCAGCGTGGAATGTGCTCAAAGCTGCCAACGCGTGGGGGCGATGGGTATCTGACTTGTTGTGTCTGCTGGGGTGGGGGACTCTACCGTGACATTTTCTTTCTGCTTACCTCTCAATCTTTCTTTGCAGGTGAGGTGCTGGCTTGTAAAAACACAAGTTATTATGGTAGCTGTTAGCGAGGTTTGGGAAGGAGGCCCAGGCTACACAAACACTGTGCCGTAAAGATGGTCTTGTGCACTGGGCAGTGGCGTGAAGTCTGGGTTCAGCTGCTAATTCTGCTCCTGAATTTGTGGCCCTTTGTTGCTTTGGGCCTCGGTTCTTACCTATTAGGCAGGGATAATAGTGCTTCTGCCCTCGCGTGATGAAAATGTGCGCTCTTGGATGGGAGATTTTGCTTCTGCTCTGTCTGACGTGTCTGCTAAAATGGATGGTTTGGAGTAGAATTATTCATAATGTACTGGTAGGTATGTTTTACCCTAATGGGAACTTCATAAAGGAGATTATTCTTTAAAAAAGCAGAAAATGCTATTTTTTACCATGGAAGCTGTTCGTCTTTTTTTGTACAATTCATGCTTTGATTTTCATGCATTAACTCTCTCTCTCTCTTTCTCTTTCTCTTTCTTTGTTTCTCTACAGACCTTTGTAGTACTAAACAGAGGGAAAACACTCTTCCGATTTAGTGCCACACCTGCCTTGTACATTTTAAGTCCTTTTAATCTGTTTAGAAGAATAGCTATTAAAATTTTGATACATTCATATCCTTTTTATTACTGAGTTATTTTTGCCTTTGTATATTCGTTGAAAAATCTCTTACCTATTGTCTTATTGCTCAATTCAGATAGTGTCTGTGAATTATGGTTCTGCAGCTGGTGAAGTTGGATTGGCCTCAGAGCAATCACAAAAACGTGCTTTTTTGAATGAAGAAGCATGGTCCCTTGGACATAGTCAATCATGGAAACTTTTTGTTTATTTTCCCTGCTAAATTGTACCTATCTGTGTCTGTCTTTCCATCAATGCACAGACATTGATAAGTTTTGGAACAGATATGATATGAGGTTATGCTTCACGTGAAGAGGAGTTGAGCTTTAACCGGCTGCTAAAGTGGTTAAATAGAATTAGTATCTGGAGAAGGAGCCAAAGATACCTTATATGTAATTAGACGCTGACTAATTTTTTGCTCTTTTGGCATCTCTCAAACTTCCTTCTACTGGCAAGGCTATTCCAAAATGTTCCACTGCAGGGCTTCAGACAGCTCTGATAGCTTCGGAAACATCATCTGCATGTGTTATTAGGAGAGAAAAAAAAGAAAAAGTAGTAGTATATTGGATGAGCTGCTTTGCCCTGTTTATTTATTTATTTTTAAAAAGCGACTCTAAAACAGAAACATGTTCCTTTGTTGTTTTAGAGGCTCTGTATCCTTACTTCCTGCATCTCATATGAAGAAAAAGCTTTTCCATCTTTTCAAAGTTGACTTAGGATCTGGGGCTGGGGATGTTTTCTTTGGCTTGTGTGTTATTTCCCATAGACTTTCCTCCCCTCTGGATGTGCTGGGATGCAGCTGAGGGATGCAGATCTGGCAGGTTGAGACCGCGGTGCTGGCAGTGGATCTTGGGCCTTGATCTAAGATCCATTTGAGTCTGCTTAAACAGTTTTGGAAGGCAAACAGCTTTGGATCTGGCTCTGGATTTCACCATTCTGCTAATAATTCAGTAGTTAAAATCCACTCAAACTTCTCATTCTGAAATTATGCTGTCCCTGCAACGTTCCTCGAATCAGTTAGTCCAGCACCTTCCATCTGCAAACGTGACTCACAAGATCCTGAATACACAGAGGGAGCAGAGATGTTTGGAAGGATTCGTAGCATTTTCTCCAACCTAAATCCTAGGTGTCCACGGACTGCAATGCTGCTTTCCCGTTGGATATATTAGCAGACAATATATTTTGAAGTTACTGAATAGATGGAATTATTTGGGGAGACATTTTCATTAAGGCATGTGATTTTTGAATTGCTAAGACATACCAGAAAATATAAAACAAATTGAATGGTGATGCAAAAATACTATTTTTATATAGTTGCCCCGGTCTTATTTCCCATGACTGCTGGAAGCACCTTGGCTTTTATTTGTAGTCCACAGAGAACAGACTGGAAATTGTTGTTGAATTTTATTGCAGTACAGTGATCTTTAGGGAGCTGTAAGCTGATGTAAAGAGCCACACCAGCGTCCCTTTGATCCTTGACTTTGTTCTACAGTATTTAGCATGATCATTATGTGCACTAT
This sequence comes from Anhinga rufa, assembly GCA_013400875.1. NCBI lineage: Eukaryota > Metazoa > Chordata > Aves > Suliformes > Anhingidae > Anhinga > Anhinga rufa. The sequence goes on from VZTV01053715.1 coordinate 21,693, forward strand.
TTTGACCAACTGTGTATTCATGACTTTTAGTAACCCACCTGAATGGTCGAAGAATGTGGAGTAAGTAATGCTTCTTGTCTTCAAGAATCTTGTTGGTTTTCTTCTTTTGAGAAATCCGTTCCTACTCATATTTAAGTTAGCATGAATACAAGTCGTCTTTTAATATCCACTTCATCTAGCCAAAAGTGTTTGTAATTCATCTTTTTTCATGACTTTTCATAACATTTCTACAAACTTCTCAGTGCAGCTCTCTCTCTTCCTCATAACAGGTATACATTCACTGGTATTTATACATTTGAATCACTTGTGAAAATTATTGCAAGAGGTTTCTGTATAGATGGCTTTACTTTCCTACGTGATCCATGGAACTGGCTAGATTTCAGTGTGATCATGATGGCGTAAGTTGTGTTTTCGGATTATTTCAGGTGTTTGTGGCATACGGGAGGGGATGAGACCTTAGGAAGAGGGTGGGTGTCTAAGGAAAAAATAAATCAAGGAAAACTCAAGTGAATCCCTGGAAGATTTCTTTCTTGATTTTTCAAAAGAAACCTTTAGCCTGACATTGAACCACAGATCTAAAATGCAGCTCCATGGAGTTGCTGCTGCAAAAAATACGATTTTCTGAAAACTGCTTTTATTAATGTAAGACTTTATAATAGTGCGTAGCAGTTTAGATTGCTCACATGCCAGAGTGGCAGCTTGTTCTGTCAAGCATAGGACTAGGAGCCAAGCATCTTTAAATTCTAGTCACTGCCACTCCTTCCCTCCCTGGGCTTGCATGTTAAAATTTCCCGGGCTGCGACGTAAGGTTGAACAGTTATTAACCCATTTCCGATCAAGGTGCAGTGTCAGAAAGGAGACACTTTATTTTCCTTCCTCATTCTTTTCTCTTGTGCCAGATCAGCTTACATTGGTCTGATAATGAGGATTCATGGGGATGTCTGCATCCACAGCTGAACCAGGAGATGCACGCTAGATTTCTGGGTTTTTCCTATTGGCCTGCGTTGATCATTGCTTAGGCTTAGTACCGCTGATGAAAACCAGGTGTATGTCACTGGTAGTCTGAGTCGCCGGTGGAAGAGATTGGTTTTTTCCCTTTTGCATTTGTTTTTTGAATATTGCACGTGTGCATGTCTGGGCCCCTGTAGTCAACAACGGCTGATGGAAACTGAGAGATCGTGTAGGAAGGCTCAGGAGCCTAATTTTCAAGGGTTCAGAGCACTTGAATTTAATCGTAGTAAAATGCTTTAATTGTATAAAACGCCTTTTTTTTACTGGATTCTGCACCCAAGGTTGTTGATTTTCCTAAATTTCTGCTCTTCTTCTACTTGCCTTTTAGTTGTGTATTTAAATTATGTGCAAAGAGTTGGACATTGTACACAAAGGGCAAATAACCAGTAGCTCGCTGACACTTTAGTTTTACTTCAGAATAGACGGGGATCTGCTGTGCACAGTGTAACGCCTGTGTGGGTGAGGCTCCCAGTTCTGTGCGCACGATCAGATTCAACCTGTGAATTGGTTATTTCCTTTGTTTCTTGATAAATTAACAAGTAACAGCACGCCAGCTTTACAAGGCCCAATGCATTGGTCTTAAATAAATGTGCAAAATCTCTAGCTGATCTGACTGTAACCTCCTCGTGTCCAGGGAGGTTGCCCGTAGACTCAAATACAGTCCTTTTTTGTGTCAAGGGCTAGAGCAAGCCTGCACGTTATTTAAATCCCACTGAGAGGGTTTAAGTTTTAGGAAGCACTTGAGGCCTTCCTGCACCAGAAAGAATCTTGAATATTGTGCATTTCTTTGTTTTTTCATACCATGTTTCTCCCCAGGCAGCACAGAGGAAATATTCTATTCTAAGTTGTGGTAAAATATAACTCTGCTAACCTTGCACTAAGCCTCTTATCCTCTGTGTATCTCAGGTTTGTCCCCTTTTAAAATGGGGCTAATCGTACTTACCTGTGTCTCACAAACAGGTAGTAAAGCATAAAGGATTAAAATGAAGGATGCTAATCAAAGCAAAAGATGATTATGCTTTATTAAAAACACAAAGTGAAGCGAATATACCTGAAACCACTGAACCGAGGTGCTGTCACCAAGTCTCCTCGCATATTTGACAGTGTTACAATTACCTCCTCTGTAGAGATAGCGTTAAATTTTCAAGTCCTCTGTAGGCGAGAATGCAAGTATCTAACCATGCACCTGGGCAAGCTGGTTGCAGTGCAGAGAGACTTAAACTGTGTTTTGGCTCTCAATTTTTCTGTCTCTCTCTCTTTTAAATGCCAATTCTAAAGCATTTTAAATTACAAGCTGTTTCCTACAAACAGACAACTATATGAAAAGGAAGGTGACCCCAATGGTGCCATTAACTCTGGTTTAATTCTGCAGGTATATAACAGAGTTTGTAAACCTAGGCAATGTTTCAGCTCTGCGCACTTTCAGGGTTCTGAGAGCTTTGAAAACTATTTCTGTAATTCCAGGTAAGGCGGCCTCCGGTTGGTGTTAGCTGTTGGGTACAGGCCCCTGTGAGTGATGTATTGCTTTGTCTGTAGTTGTTGTTTTATTTTGGTGTGTGTATTGTCATTGTGTTTTTTGTGTGTGACCTCCCTCATTGCAGATATGTCACAGAGTTTGTGGACCTTGGGAATGTCTCAGCATTGAGAACTTTCAGAGTTCTCCGAGCTTTGAAAACTATCTCTGTTATTCCAGGTGAGAACCATTAAGCATTAAAGGCTGGTCTTGCGTGTATCTCTTTTCCATATCTCCCCCCCCGTCCTGCATTGCTTATTTCTCAGAAATGGCACTGGGATGTTTTTGATGGGCTTTGCAGTCTGTAAAAACAGAGTAGTTTGAAATTAAGGCTTCTGGGCCATCAAATTATGGGATGAACAGTCTGCTGTTCCACACTTCTTTATCCCTGTGTATGCGTGTGGCTATCCAATCTCTGACATGAAAGCCAAGCCTAAAGTTTAGTTCCAGATGAATAAAGGATCAGGCACTCCCTTCCTCCTCAGGCTGAACGGTTTCTCGCTCAGCGAGTCATCCCATTATCATCAGTGTTTCTAGAGATGTTTTAGAAATAAGTTTGTAAAGCAAGTGAGCAAAACCCAACCAAGATTAAAACCTTTCTGCGTGAGGCTACTTCAGTTACTTGGAGTCAGATGGGATCTGGGGCAGGTTGTCTTCTAGGTAATGACAATAAGCTTGCTTCCCCCTCTTCCGAGAGGGTTGATGCTGCCATTCTGAGATAGACTAAGCTAAATGAAGCATTGGCACCACCAGCTTTTGCATTTGTATGTTGTAGTTGTCAGCTATTAACGCAATAATGTGCGGCCCAAGTACTGACTGCACTTTCAGTAAGCCAGAAGTGGAATTCATAGACCTGCCTATTTCACGTGCCACCCCCAGAGCTGGACTTCGCAGGACCATCACTTACAAAGCTAATTCTAGACTCTTAACGCAGTCCGGGTGTCAAAGGGTGTCAATGGCCCTTCCTTTGTCGTAAGAGACCATGGAGGCGTTATGGACTGAGAATATGATTCTGATCCTAAATTCTTGTATAGAAAAGTCTCATGCAGGTGGTTTCTCAAAAGTGTCCCTAATCTTAAGGTCAAGCTCAAGACCCAGTTTTCATAGGCACTGAAACATCTGTAGTTTTCCAGTTTTCAAGTGCTTGACCTGTCTCAAGGTAGGCACCCTAAATAATCACTTGATGAGTTTTGGTCTTCTATTTCGTTGTGTTTTGCTTCCTAATGCATTAACTGATAACGATTCTTTTGCTTTCTCAGGCTACACTTGCATATACGTTTGCCAGAAAAGAGACTATGGAATTGTAGGGGCCCATCACTTTTGTCCCCATTCCAGACTGCTAAACCCATCAGATGTACATGGCTGTTGCGCATGATGTTCTTAAGTGGCACCTGCTTTCCTTGCACCGAATGAGAGTATGCTAGAATAATGTTCTTACTTAGCCTTCCTTCACGTTCGGCAGTGCACAAAGAGCAAAAGATACTTGGTAATTGCTGTTAGCAGTGCACTAGACGGATCTGAAGTGCAGTTGCAATTCTTACAGCCTGCTGCAGGTATTAACTGGCTTGCTGAAAGAAAAGCATCGATGTTAAAATAAGTTTCGTATGTGTTTTGCTTTCATAATCATAGCAAAGTGAAGAGGATGCAGCTTTAATGAGCTGGTTACTAAACGTGTGACGGCATGCCTTGTCTTCCTATGGAAAGGAGCAGAACGTTCCGTTTTGTATCATTCTCTCCATACTACCCAAAAGTAATGGGAGTTTTCCTTTTATTTCAAATGACAGCAAGGGGGGTGGATCTGAGCCCTTCTAAGTTCAGTGCAGCCACACTTGTTACTGAAGGGGGGGTTTGCTGGACACAGCCGAGGGGATCCTGTTGGAGCGTTGGGCACACCGCACACATCCGTGGCTGGAACTGTAAATGGCGCAACTTCGGTTGGTTGTGGCAGTTAGGCTCTGGGATAGGAGTGCCCCAGCTGCGGTTCTGCAGCACGTAGGTAAAGCACAAACCTCGCTCCCTGCTCGATTCTGTGACTAACAGTATGAGGAATGTAAAGCTTTTGTGTAATTAGCCTTTTGGATTATTTAATATGAATTTAGGCATAGAGTGCTCTTTATGGGTTTTAGTACTATGATGTCTCAGGGCAGGAGTGATTTTTTAGAATACACTTAATATTAAAATATAAAGGGGTTTCCCTGCTACTTCAGCACGTGTAATAGAATGGAAATTTTAACACTGCGGTGAGCTAATGAGAAAATTATCTTGCTGTTACAACGAGCGCTAACTACATCCTCTATCAATAATTGGAATTGTCCTCAGTGTGTCTTTTAGACGAGATAAAAATGGGAAATATTACCTGAATATTACATGCCACAGGATAAAATTCCATGCAGGTAGAGGGTCTGTGTAGATCTGTGTGACAGGAATAGACTGTGGCACCTATGACCTAAAATATCAAAATACTGCTTTCATCTTACGGCTTGCTAGACCATATTAAACCCTGTGGTGGTCTAAAGCTTTTGAGTTATTGGTATTTTAATTGACTAACGCCATCAGTCTGCATGCATTGCCAGCCTGGGACACACCTACATTAGACAGGACCCAGGGGTGATCTGGATCTGCAGTACATGAAGGCGATGGCTTCGGCTGAAAGTTGTTGAAGTTGTATTTCTCCTGCGACTGGACTGGGAACACTTTTGCTGCCACTTTATCATCTTGGTTCAAAACCCGTTCTCCTTATATGCCTATGGGAGAGCAACATACAAACCAGAAACACAGACGCTGGTGTAAATGGCTGCATGTGCAGAGTGGTGCATATCGGAGCGGTGGAGATGAGCATGCAAGCGAGTGTTGTGATGGTTATTTGTCTGCCAGAACTAACAGCAAAAACCCGCTTTGTGCTGGAGTAGGGCTTTGGCATTGATGAAAAGTTTTGAAGATTGAAGTAAAAGACATTTAAAAAAAAAAAATGTTCCTCCATAAGAATTCCTTTTTATTTATGTATTTTTGAATCTTTATGTTTCTGATATGGATGAAACCTCGGTTGGTATAGAAAGGTTTCTTATCAAAGGTTTATTGCAGAATGCTCAGGTGGCCTCAGCCAGAGACTTGGATCTGACTAGCCCCGAATTCAGCTCGATCTGGGGATTTGGGGGTTTTCTTTTCCCCCTCCTTCCCTTCAGCCTCCTTCACTACTCATTTATAAATGCAAGATCATCCTACTTAACATCAGAAAGGCTCATTAAAGGGCCCAAATACTGTATTGTTCCAGCACCCCCAAATTCTTGCTTGTTTAGATCTGTCTCCTGAAAGCATTAGTGCTGCATTCCTCTCCCAGTTCATGGACTGTTCCTTTTACAGACCAGACTGGTTTGGAAAACCAGCAGGATTCTTGGCTTATGCCTGAGCTTTCTTTTATTATTGAGCCTTGCCTATTAATGATGCTGGCGGCCTTGGTAAAACCCGAAGAGCCAGCACTCTGGATGAAATCCTGCCCTACCCGTAACACAACCCGATCTAAATGCTCCCGCAAGGAAGGGGGAAGTGCTGAAATAGTTTAGTTAAGCAGTAGAAACTTAAGATGTAGACAGTTCAAAAGGTATTTGATCTTTGTAAGTTTTTGTAGTTGGTGCCAATAAGCCAGGCTTAAACACAACTAAGCATGTCCATGGAGAGGTTTGTAGCAGTGTATCTTAATTTAACATCTCTGTTTAGACAAACCCTGCTTTCATGGTAGTGACTCCCGAGTATGCTTTGCATCCTCTGCTGCAAGGCTCAGATATTCTCAGGGATGAATGTTGGTATTTTGTTTTGTTCTAACTATTGCTAGTTCACCAGCGAAACCGGTGAGCTTGGTTCATTCATCACCTTTATTGTACTCTGTGGAAAGACCTGAATGCGAGCGGTGGTTCCCGGGAACCCGGCCATTTTATAGCAACAATCTTTTGCCACCATATAGCGGTTGTAAGGTACTGTATGTATTTGAATTTTCATTGTCTTTTCATTCTACAGGAGTGATTTCTAGTCTTGTTTTCTTCTCTGCAGGCTTGAAGACCATTGTGGGTGCCCTAATTCAGTCTGTGAAGAAGCTGTCAGATGTAATGATCTTGACAGTATTTTGTCTCAGTGTCTTTGCTCTGATCGGGTTGCAGCTGTTTATGGGCAATTTAAGGAACAAGTGTGTGATATGGCCAATTAATGTGAATGAGAGTTTCCTGGATAACGGCTCTAGGGGCTTTGACTGGGAGGAATACACCAACAATATGTGTAGGTATTTCTGCAGTGATTACTCACTAAAACCTTCTTATTTGGCTTAATGCTGCTGACCAGGATTTCGGACGTGGCTTATAATGCGGTGTGTCCAGCTTTGCGTGGAAAAACCCCTTGCTCCGATATTTTTAACTTTCTAGAAACCTGGCCTTGCTAAGGTGTTTCCAGTTGGGTTCATCCTTTAGAAGGTCTTGGCTATGCTCTTTTAGCTAACTATTTTGTCAAAAAATGCATTTTTTTTTTCTGTTTTGTTTCCACTTAAAAACTGTTTAAATATGGTAAAGGGGAAGTAACTCTAATCATTTAAATCCCTGGGCTGAATGTCAGGTCCTTCACTTAGTTTTGCCGAGTTCTTCAGAGAATGCACATGAAGTTGTTGGTACCTGTCTCTGCTTTGCAGCATCCTTCCACGCTGGCAGCGTTTCAGAGCTGTAAATGATGCTGCGGATGATCAAGGAACCAGTCTCCAAGTTTTTGTAACTTAATTTCTTCCTCCCTTCTCACTTCAGACTTCTCCACTGTGCAGTCAGCTAGTTTTAAATCTTTATTCAAAATGCTATACTGACTTCCAGAAAGGTGTTTAAACTCGGGCACTGTTAGTGGGGCTAACGTTATTTAAAGCTGAGTTAGTTCACTGATAAATTTACTGGTAGGGGATCTAGAGGGCTCTTAAGTGAAGGTTTTTATAGTGCTGTAGTATGTTAAATCCTCTAACTCCATATGTGAGTGCACGTAATCTTCTCTTTTTCATCTTCTTCAGCAAATTTTTACATAATTCCTGGCGCCCCTGATCCTTTGCTCTGTGGTAACAGCTCAGATGCAGGGTGAGTGTTGAGCTTTATTAAAAGTAGAGACTCTTAATTACCATTGATGTTGGTTGGCAAAACCTCTGAAAGATTTCCTGTTGCTTCCTTTGTTGGTTCTGGTGTTATTTCACATGTAAAAGGTTTCAAGTTTCTTAATGTAATTATTAATCCATTGTTACTGTTTGACTACTGTAATGTAAGCTGACATTTTTCATGTCATCTCAGGAGGCAGGTACATCTAATGATGATTACCAGTGGCATTATTTCCCTCTGAATCCAATCATAAGAATCACCAGAGGAGTAGGGGATGGAGGTTCAGAAATGGAAACTTTCCATGTGCTGTTGCCTCCAACTGGTTTTTCACCCAGTTCTTCAGCTCTAAAGACACTTACGGCACAAGCTAGTCCTTTCGGCTCATGTTGGGTGAAAAGCCTCACATTGCTGCATCTTATTTCCATAGGACAAAGATAACAGGGCTCTCCTGAAATCCTGTCTGTCAGTCTCCTTGTCTGCTATTCTTACTTGACACGAAAAGCAAAATGCATGCCATTTTGTTACGAGAGTTGTGAAAATCTCCGTAAGCACGGATAATGTGCATGTTGTCAACTTGCTCTATCTCTTTTCCTGCCTTGATGACCTGAAATGGCTGTCGTCTTCTTCGCAGTCAATGTCCAGAGGGTTACACGTGCATGAAAGCAGGACGGAACCCCAACTATGGTTACACAAGCTTTGATACTTTCAGCTGGGCTTTTCTGGCTTTATTTCGCCTTATGACTCAGGACTTTTGGGAAAACTTGTATCAATTAGTAAGTAAACACTTTGCTTCGCTGTTATACAAACTGAGAATTTGGGGACAATACAGGAAAGGAGAACGTGACAAGCTTTATTTTATTCCTCCTATCTGAAAGAGTAGCTGCAGGTAAAGCTGCACAGTGAGATATGTGTGTTGAGGAGGAAGGGGACATCACCTGTAAGCGGGTGTTGTATTTTTAAGTCCAGAAGGGACAGTAGCTCCTCGGTGTGCGGACAGCTGAACTGTGAATTAATTCTGGAAGAACCTGACTGCCTGCTGCGGAAGATCGTGAGCAGTTCTGCTTACAGGAGGTGCTCAGGCGCTTTTGGAGGGCAGAGTGTTTCCTTGTAACCTGAGGATGGTTCGGGGACCTTGCTGAAATGGCTTTTCTTCTATTTTGTTTTGGTTTAAGGGAGTCTAAGCATTGAGTTTCACACTGTACTTCTGAATCATTTCCAGTTTGCATCCGTTGGATGTTCCCTTAAGAGAAGAAAAGGGATGTCACCTTTTGTGTTTATGGCTAACGAATGTGCAGTGTCTTAGTGCTTTGCAGTGGAAGTGCTGAGATGTTAAATATTCAGCACCGCTATATTTTCTTAGAAGCATTCAGGTCAAGAAACTGGGGATCAGTTCACGTATCAGGTGTCACCCTGAAATTGCTTTCCCCTTTCCTTTTCTCTTCCCTCTACCGTTCTTTTCTACTTCCAGACCTTACGAGCAGCAGGGAAAACCTACATGATCTTCTTTGTCTTGGTGATCTTTGTGGGATCGTTCTATCTGGTTAATCTGATTTTGGCTGTGGTAGCTATGGCTTATGAAGAGCAGAACCAGGCCACATTGGAGGAGGCAGAGCAGAAGGAGGCAGAATTTAAGGCCATGTTAGAACAATTGAAAAAGCAGCAGGAAGAAGCACAGGTGAGTGCTTTGGTTGTATATTTTTGATGCGTTTACATATTTTAAGATTTATTTGCCTGTTATTACAGAGCAGTGATGTATAATCAGAAAATGCAGCAATACCATGGCTGGCTTGCCCTGGCATCACATCCTCTGGTGACTGGGGTTGACATTGTGCACTGTTTCCTGCTGCTGCTGGTTTTTCCTGAATTATATGTAAGCTTGCTGTGTTTATTTTGTACTGGAAAACTCCGTTCTATTAAGGAAATTTTAAATGTTCCCAGAGTTCCTAGTTAAGTGGGGGAATATCTTTGCAAGACAGACAAGTACATCTTTGTTGGTCCTTTATTAAATGCTTATAAACAAAGCTGAGGGACCAAGGGAGATTTTACTACCTGCAAAAGCAGACTATAAAAGCTTACAAGTCCTGGCTGCAAGTTCCTTCCAAGAGAAAGAATAAGCATCTCAATCCTGCCCCAAAGACTTGTACTTAAGTGCATTAAGCCATAGTCTTTCTTAAAGCAGAAAATAGAGTATTAATCGTGGCAAGATCTGATTTATTTTTCCCTTCTCTTGCCTACACCCTCAGGCTGCTGCTATGGTCACTTCGGCAGGGACAGTCTCTGAAGATGCTGTGGAAGATGATGGTGGGGGGAGGATGTCTCGGAGCTCTTCGGAGATTTCCAAACTCAGTTCCAAGAGCGCCAAGGAGCGTCAAAACAGGAGGAAAAAACGAAAGGACAAGGAACTGTCAGAAGGAGATGAGAAGTGTGACAATGAAAAGGTGTTCAAGTCTGAATCTGAGGATGGCATGAGGAGGAAAGCATTCAGGCTACCAGATAACAGGCTAGGAAGGAAATTTTCCATCATGAACCAGGTAGTTTTAATTTCCTTCACTAATGTTTATGCTTGCTTGCAGTCAGGATAATATTCTAGTTAAGATCCTGATTAGCATGTCAAAGGAATCTGCCCACCATCTTGAACTTGGAGCGGATCAGGAGGACACTTATGGCCCAAGATTACAGCCCTTGCACACATTTACCATGGCATGAATTGTACCTGAGAGTAGTGAATCTATCCAGATAACTTCTTCACCAGCATAGGTCAGCCAGCCAAGAGTGAACAACTCTTAAAAGTATAGCCAGTGACTAAGTGGTGATGGTTTGTGTAGACATGAAGAGGGAGCGAAACCACTTTAGCAGCACTTGACAGCACTGCAGTGCTTTGTTTCCATACTATTCACGCTGTTGTCATTCTTTCTTTTCTCCCTCCTAGTCTCTCCTCAGTATCCCAGGCTCCCCTTTTCTCTCCCGACACAATAGCAAGAGCAGCATCTTCAGCTACAAAGGGCGATTTCGTGACCCAGGTTCAGAGAACGAGTTTGCTGACGACGAGCACAGCACAGTGGAGGAAAGCGAAGGCAGGAGAGACTCCCTCTTCATCCCCATCCGCGGTCGCGATCGAAGGAGCAGCTACAGCGGCTACAGCGGTTACAGCCAAGGCAGCCGGTCCTCGCGGATTTTCCCCAACCTCCGCCGAAACGTGAAGAGGAACAGCACAGTGGATTGTAACGGCGTGGTGTCCCTCATCGGTGGCCCACCTTCCAGCATGCCTGGGGGACGCCTTCTGCCTGAGGTGAAAATAGATAAGGCAGCTACCGATGACAGTGTAAGGAAGTCAATGAGTGGATAGCATAGGCATGGCGGTCTGTCCTCTTCTCCTCTCCTGTATGCCGCCCTTCGAATGAAGCAGATGCCCTGGTGGAATGAGAGTCGGTCTGTCTGACCACAGACGATAAAGTCTGTTGGATTAAACACCCTGCGCCTTAACTTCCCCTTTCTTCCCTTCTCAAATCAATGACCCACCTCCTTCTCCTCCTGGCTTCCTGGGAAAAAAAGGCTTGGAATTGAGTCCTTACTTAAAGGACTAATAAGAGTATGTCAGGGCAATTCATAAGGAGCTATTTAAAACATGGGAATGGGGAAACCAACCAAAGTTTGTTGCAAATGTTCTGCACTACAAGATAAAATATTTGGGGATTTAAAGAGAAATACAAACAATCTTTTAGCCCTCACTAAACTTTGCAAGGGAAGTGTTAGTTTAATAAGGATTTTTAAAAAAAATTTAAAAAAAATTTTTGATTTTTCCTTGACTGTGACTTTTTGTAATTAGTTGTTTGAATTGGTATTGATTAACCTTTTTAGTGGATCAACATATCAGAATGCAGGAGAGAAACAAAGTTCAAAAAATAGAATATTAATTAGCAGGGCGTAAAGGAATCTGGATTAGATTGAAACAATATAATTTGACAGATACTTAAATCAATTGTTTCTCAGAAAAGTCTGGTTTCTGTGCCTGTAAATTCCAAGCTATTTTTCTTTTAGTTATTTCAATTCTTGCAACCTGTTTGATCTTAATTAGTTGTGTTAAGCGTCAGTTGCTACCTGGTGTTTTTTCTTCCCTAGTTAGCCTGTTAATTCAATGTTTTGCTTCAGTGTTTAATTCTCTTTCTAACACAGCATGAATGGGGTAGGAATAGAAATCTGCGTGATGCATGCATAAAAGAGAAAGTATTACTTAGAGGTTATTTTGCTAACTGTATGTAGAGAGAGTTCAACATGCAACAAGCAATGAACTGTCATGGTAGGAGAGCTGCATGGGCTGTGCAGAGAGATAGCAGCAAATTCCTGTAATGAGGAAAAAACCCAGTTAACTGTTAGTACACGAGTTTGTCTGTGCCTAAACAGGGACAGGCAATTGCAGAGCAATCTTAGGAGGGAGGCTGTGAGGTGCCTTTAGCGGTGCAAGCTCTTTGACTTACGGGGAGCAAGGTGATCCTTCGCAAGGGTGAAATCGAGACATGGCTTCATGTCCCTGTTGTGTTAGAAAATCAGCTTCATAGAGGGCTAGAGTGGGAGAAATCCCTGTTAGTTCTCAGACAGTGATATGGCCGAGCTTCTTTTATCCTAATTTTCAGATGCAGATTTTGAAATAAATGTTGATACTGTCAAGTGCTTGGTTCCTAAACCTTATTAATTTGGGTGGCTCAAATGGGGCTGGGGTGGAGTTCATACTCTGACCAGATGCATTGTAAAGTGGACTGGTTAAAAGAATCACTGCCCGTCTGTGCTCTTTGGTAGTAGTACAGAGCATAAACTCCTTTGTACTACAGCAGCCTTCATTAGAAATGTTCTCTAAGATATAGTCCTTAATTTGTCTAAGGCTGCGAAGTACTGGTACTAGCAGAAATGAGGGCTTGAGTTTTGGTCTGGCTACTTATGTAATATAGGAAAGTGAGAAGGATAGCAGGAACAAAGATGGTTTTCTCTCCTGGGCATACGTGCCATATTTCTAGGCTGATAGCATGTGAAATACTGGGAAGATTAAGGGTTTGTATTAATCAGCATATGAATTTTTCAGGGTACTACTGAAATCGAAATTAGAAAGAAACCCGGTGGGTCTCTCTTGGTCTCGATGGATCAGGTGAATGCATCCTATGGAAGAAAGGATCGAACCAACAGTGTAATGACCGGGTTGACAAATACCCTTGTTGAGGGTAGGTATGGCTCGAAGGTGTGCCTTTGGTATTTTCCAGTATGTATGTATCGATTGCCCTCTCGTGGTGTGTTGTAGGAAGACAGAGGACCCATCCACCTGGCAGCTGTAGGATAGTTCTTCACACCACATCTGCCCTGGGTTCCCTGTGCTGGAGCCATGCTGGCTGTCCCTCTGCATAGCCAGAGGTGTGGCGGGTCACAAAATACAGGTACGGACACACGTGTCCGCTCAGTTTGTCCGAGAGGATGCCGAATGGTAAAGTTAAGACTTCATGAGATGGCTTCATAGTGGCTTAGGGGATTAGAGCGATAGCTGGTCTATAAGGGAGCAGGGTGAGGGGTGTAGGGTGCGGAGCACAGGCTCTGGTCAGGCCCCGTCTGTTCGGGCAAGTGCTGCACAGCAGAGATCAGTTCTGAGTCTTCAGTACCTGACAGGGGAAGCGTGTGCCCTTCAGACACACAGAACTTAGCTATCCCTCCTTTTGAGTAGTACATATTCATGCATTGGTTTTGCCTGAACCTGCTTCTTTTGAGTCATTATTGGTACAGAAGTATTGATTAGGCTTTATTTTACATAGATACAGAGGTAAAGACAACAAAGAGTTGTAATTTTACAATAATGAATATGCAGTGTTGGAGATAATAGGAGTAAGACAATGTCCGATACAGGTGTTCGGTCTTCTGCCATCTCCCAAGGACTGGAGGGACCCTGCTTTGCTTGCAGTCCACAGGAGAAAAAGATTTGAGCTGCACTAAGAGCTGCAGTGTGACAGCTGTCAAAAGAGAAAGGGACTTCTACATGACGGAAATTCCGAAATGGACAGCACACGGAGATGAGATTTCCAAATGTGTTATGCAGGAGCCAGCAAGAATTTATGAACAGCAGCCATATGAGGTTGATGATCTCAAATTCCTGCTGTCTCCTGCAATAAAATTGTATGAAAACTAAATATACTTAGAAACAGAGCAAGGTTCTGTTGCTGCTTCCCTCCTGCGCAAACGCCTACAGGCTACAGTGCTACGGTCCTCTTTTTTAACTTTAGAAATTCCAAGGCAACTAAATACTAAGCAACCAGAGAACCAATGAAAAAGAGAGAGCAGTGGTCCTTTCCCTACCCATAAAAAAATAAAACTTCAGCATGAACAGCTGTATAGCCTGAATGGAACCATTGCAAGGCAAAGACTAGAGGGGGGGAACTCCTGATTTTTTCCACCCCCTGCCAAGCACTTGAAATAAGCCAGTTTAAAAAACTGGACACAGCATCATGTTTGATTTCTGTAAATGGATGTGGTTTGTCTTAATCAGGTTATTCCTGTTTAAAATCCTTTGCAGCATTATGTCATATATTTCCTCTTTTAGACCATGTCTGCATTCAGTACAGAATTCATTTAAGTTATTTAAAAACTGGCACCAAAGACAGTTTAGAATCTGTAACTCTGATTTAAACCATTTTACCTTGATCAGTTCTGAGTTAAATGTATCCCTTCATTTAAAATAATTTGGATTGGATCATAAGATCCACACAGGCTGTGGCACAGGTTTAGAACTGCACTTCCTGGTAACCTCATGCAGATGTGATGTAACTCTTGCGTAGGCACAAAGGAGAAGTCGGTGAAGCTCAGTACAAAGACTGACTTGACTCTTCTGTCATGGCAATCTGCATGATTGGCCATGGGGTCAAAAGGTTCATGGCTTAGTAACTCTTTGTCCTAAGCTATTGCCAAGCGTCCTGGAGTTCTTTTGGTTGGAGTGTTGTATGTACATACAGCAAAACATATCTTTGGCCCAAGAATATTGAATCATGCAAGCAGGGGGACAAAAGAGAAGTTCAGGACAGGCAAAATCAGATGGTATTTTAGCCATGCTAGGCGTCAGACAGATCCAGCAGCCTTAGAGGTGAAGACTGAACTCTTGCTGTTTTGTTTTGTAACCGTAGAGCTGGAAGAGTCCCAGAGGAAGTGTCCCCCTTGCTGGTACAAATTTGCCAACACATTCTTGATCTGGGAATGCCACCCCTACTGGATCAAGCTGAAGGAGATAGTGAACTTAATTGTCATGGATCCTTTTGTTGACTTGGCCATCACCATCTGCATTGTGCTGAACACTTTGTTCATGGCAATGGAGCACCATCCTATGACCCCAGAGTTTGAACATGTGCTTTCCGTAGGAAATCTGGTAAGATAGTATTGGTAAATATTCCTTACAGATCTGCTCCTGCTAGATACATTGCTTGTTAATGTAGACTTAGACTGAAAGAACTGCTGCTCCAGACTCTAGAGGACACTGAGTGGCATGAGCTTGCCCTCACTGCAGTCTGTGGCCACTCAGAGATGTTTGCGAAGGGAGCACTTCTCTGGTCAGAATTCGTTAGTGCTTAAAAATCCATCTGTTAATTCCTGGTATGGCTGAGTAGGTCGGTGATGCTTGTGCTGCATCAGGGGAGAAGAGACTATTGCAGACAAGCACATGGCCTTGCACAGACCGCATGTTTGGATTGGCATGACAAATTGCATTGTTTGATATTTAGCCTGAAGATCAGAAAAAGAACAAAAGCGAAACTCTGCCTGTTCTTTGTCTGTCTCTCTCTTTACCACTCCAGGTTTTCACTGGAATTTTCACAGCAGAAATGTTCCTGAAGCTCATTGCCATGGATCCCTACTATTATTTCCAAGAAGGCTGGAACATCTTTGATGGATTTATTGTCTCCCTCAGTTTAATGGAACTGAGTCTAGCAGATGTGGAAGGACTTTCTGTGCTGCGATCTTTCCGACTGGTATTCCATATTCCAGTTCTTTTTGAATGTTACTATCCTGGAGCTACTAGAAAGCTTTTTACATAAGGCAAAACCCACTTTTTTTTGGTTTGGGGTGGGCAGAGATGGAATGGTGTCATTTTTGTGGTCTCTTCTTACTTCACAACTGCTGTTTATGAGATCTGAGCAACAGCTCATTTCATGTAGGCAGTGAAGGATGACTTGGGAGGTATCTCGGTGTAGAGTACTTAGTGCGGATGGAGATGGACCAATTTAGAAGTTGTCTCTTATTTCACGTGGTCAAGTTTGGTAGGATGTACGTTACATTATGATAAAAGCCCTGAATACCTACAGCCTTTGTGTGCTTTAACTTGTGCTGTCAGTGGTTAAGCTTTTGAAAATTAAATTATGAAAACCTCAAGGTTAGATTTTTGGGCACAGAGAACCACAACTGAGGTCAGATTTTCCAAGGAGCGCAGTCCTCAGCAGCTCCTGCTTATATCCAGCTTCAGAAAGTCTGTCTCCAGATGAGATTCTCTGGAAGTTAAGCTTTGATTGTGTGTCCTGGATATGCCAGGAAAACAAGTCCTTTTTTTCCAGAGGAAGATGAGAAGCATTCAGGAAAGAAAAAGTAAATTTTTATGACACACCCCCTTCAAATAAGTCTTCTGACTCCCTTGACATTGCAAAGTTTGCAAAGCAAGATAGAGGCTCTGTACTTTCCCTTTGTAAAGGGAGATCACCATGTGGGGGATAACCAACTGCAAAATACAGGAGGCCAAACTCAAGGAGAAGTTAAGTATTCCGTACTCCCGCTGACTTCAGTAGCAGAACCATGGGCTTATGTTTACGTAAAATCCAAGATGGTTGGTGTTTAGAAAGTTCTACGTGATTCCCTTCTTTAAGATGAAATTAAGTGTCATTTTTCTGTTTTGTTTTTTGGGTTCTTTTTGTAGTTGAGAGTCTTCAAACTGGCCAAGTCCTGGCCCACTCTGAACATGCTGATAAAAATCATCGGTAACTCAGTGGGTGCTTTGGGGAACTTGACCTTGGTGCTAGCCATCATCGTGTTCATCTTTGCTGTGGTGGGCATGCAGCTCTTCGGCAAAAGCTACAAGGAGTGTGTCTGCAAGATCAATCCGGACTGTGAGCTACCCCGCTGGCACATGCACGATTTCTTCCACTCCTTCCTTATTGTCTTCCGTGTGTTGTGTGGGGAATGGATTGAGACCATGTGGGATTGTATGGAAGTAGCAGGACAGGCCATGTGCTTGATTGTCTTCATGATGGTCATGGTCATCGGAAATTTAGTGGTCAGTAAATGGTTACTGATGGTCTTTATTGGTTACCTCTGGGTGGGGTAGAACTTGGGGAGACCACAGGACTAGGGAGTAATGGTTCGTGCATCTCTTGGGGTCCTTCATGGCCTTTGACATATGAACAGTCCTGTTGACTTCGGTAGCACAATATTAAGGATGTGCTTTGCTTGATAAGGACCTTAAACAGTTGCCTAGGAATACAGCATCGAAGCACTTTGTAACAAAAGCTGGAGGTACAAAACCCTCAGTCAAAGGGGACAGACCCACACCTTGCCTGAGGGGGTAAAAGAAGCTCAAAAGAACCAAAACCTGTCTCTTCAAATGCTAGGAGAGGAAATAATTTGGTACGCAGGGGAAGGTCCAGAAGTGTTAAAATCAGGTTGGGAGTTTCTTCTAAAATCTGCCCACTAGCTCAATCATGAGGTATAGTTGTGTGCGAGAATCGGCTGGTGAAATTGCAGGGCCTGTTGTGTGGGAGGTTAGACTGGATCATGATGTTTCCTTCTCGTCTTAAATTTTCTGAAGAAGAGTCTATGGAGGAAAACGTAAGCAAGAATGAAGCAGCGTAAACAGTTGCATATCTTAAAAGTAGTGTGAGCTCTCTCTGAGGGGACTTGTCTTGCCAAGGGATTTTGACAAAATAAGTCTTGGGGACCATCACTAGATGTGGGCAAGGAAATAGAGCTGGGGTGATCACTCAAAATGCCTAGATTTGGCCCATTTCCTTTGAGCCAGAGATGGGACTAAAGCAGTAGCACTGAATTTAAATCCCTTGGATGGCTGCTGCTTAAATCCCTCTCTCTAACATCTGCAAGGGGCTCTATGTCAGGGACTCAGGGGCCCTTTTACCTGCACCGAAGCCCACTGACACCAGCGGAGCTGTGCTGCACAGGGCTCCCCCGTTCACGGAACGCGTTGCAGGATCACTGCCTTGTTCCTTGTATCCTCAGTAGGTCTGTGGGGCACCAGAGCTGGTTGTCAGTGTGGTGTTTGGAGACTTGGCTCTGCCGCCCCTGTTAACATCAGTAGGACTCGGGTAGCTAAATACTCATCTTCAGCTTTGGAATTATAACCCCTGAGTGTCAGCTCTGCCACGCGTGACCTCTTGTCCTTCAGGTGCTGAACCTGTTCTTGGCCTTGCTACTGAGCTCCTTCAGCGCAGACAACTTAGCAGCAACAGATGATGATGGGGAGATGAACAACCTGCAGATTTCTGTTATTCGCATCAAGAAGGGCATTGCCTGGACGAAGGCAAAAGTGCGTGAGTTCATGCAGGCTCATTTCAAGCAGAGAGAGGCAGATGAGGTAAAACCCTTGGATGAATTGTATGACAAGAAGGTGAACTGCATCGCTAACCATACAGGGGCTGATATCAACAGAGACATTGATTATCAGAAGAATGGCAATGGCACGACGAGTGGAATTGGGAGCAGTGTGGAGAAGTACATAATAGATGAAGATCACATGTCCTTCATCAATAATCCCAATCTCACTGTCCGGGTACCTATTGCTGTAGGTGAATCAGATTTTGAAAATCTCAACACAGAAGATTTCAGCAGTGATACAGATCCTGATGGCAGCAAAGAGGTAGGATGGAATGCCAAGAATTCGTTCTAGTCATTTGACCCTCATGTGAGTGCCTGGAAGCATCTTGGGAGGGGGAACTAGAGAGTTCCAGCACAAAACTTCTGTTTATATTATGATGAGGTCTCTGCACTCAAGGGGGAAGTTTCTTGTCCTAGTTGCTCTATGGAGAGCCACAAATACTTATAAGTACATATAGTATAAATACTTAATACTGTCAGTCCTGTTAACATGAGATGTAAGCTGGGTCAGGATCTTAATGAGGTGAAGTGAGGAAACAACTTCTGTTACAGTAAATCTAATGAACAAATTGCTGAGTCATCATGAAGTTTGATATTTGTTGGGAACTAATTATAGATTGGATTGGGTTTTATTTTGTGTTCAAGAAACTTGATGATACCAGCTCCTCTGAAGGTAGCACCATTGATATAAAGCCCGAAGTGGAAGAAGTCCCTGTGGAGGCACCAGAGGAGTATCTGGACCCAGATTCATGCTTCACAGAAGGTAAGATGACTATGAGTGTAGAAAGAAGCCTCTGAGATGTTTCGGGGACCTGTCTACTGTAGGCTTACCTTAAGGCTAGGTCTCAGTCTGGATCAAGGCTGGCTATCAGCTCATTTTGAGACCCTTCTTGGACCCTGCATCACAGGTGAACTAGTTTAGAAGAATTTGCAAGGTGAAGGCATTGGAGATGTAGTTGCCATTGCAAGGATCTAGATGACCTACAGGTAGGGCAAGTTGATCATTTGTACAATTGACGCCTTGAGTACTTAGAAGCAGAAGAACCCGGCTTCTGGTCGAGTTATTTTCCCCTTCCGTCGCTGGCCTCAATGTCTTTCAGTAACTGATTCATTACAGGTATTCCCATGGCAAAGATATTTTAAATGGTTCAAGGTTATTTTATCAGGAAGTTTTCCATTCCTCCTCTGTCAAGTGCATGGATACCTCACCAAATATAACAAGCTTAATCTGTTCATGCATTGGTGTTAATTCAGGTGCCCAGACACAGAAGTGGCAAAAGTAATCATAAAACCCTCAAGAAAGCAAGAGTTTTAACTGAAACTCAGCACATTTAATACTGTTGGCATCAAAACTGCTTCTAGACAACAACAATTTTATGTTCTTAAACGATCTCATCTGTTGTCTAACAGAATTTGGGCCCATGCTCCTTTGTGCACTATCCCCGTTCCAGGTTGTATGCAGCGCTGTAAATGTTGTCAGGTGAATATTGAGGAAGGGCTGGGGAAGTCTTGGTGGACCTTGAGGAAGACTTGTTTTCTGATTGTGGAACATAACTGGTTTGAGACTTTCATCATCTTTATGATCCTACTGAGCAGTGGTGCTCTGGTGAGTAAAATGCAGAAATACGTGTAGCTCAGCTGTGTTAAGCTAGGGGACATGTAATTGGGAAAGCTGCATATAGGAAATTTGGTGAAAAAGCAAGCTGTGATGATTCTTACTTGGAAAACAGCACAGCTCCATTGTGGCAGGTACTGTACAAAAGCTTTTATTAATGATTTTTGTTTAGTTTAAGTCAAGAATGAAGACTGAAAGCCTGCCAATGTGGGTTCTGATTGTAGCTTGACTAGAAATGTGAGGATTTTGGACACAGTCAGCCTTTACTGAACAAGAATAATTATATTTGCCTTTCTTCACGTTCCTGTCCTTGCAGACCTTCTTGACCTTGTGGTGTTAAATAGACACAAATAATGACTAGAGTTGGTTGTTTTCACACAGCATGCTGAGTGTTTAGTAGATAGGGTTATACAACAAACAACTTCAAGCACGCGTTACTCATGAGTTTTAGGACAGAAGCCCACAACAATTCGTATCCCACAGCAGTAGCCTGGCCAGGCACACCTTTCATAGTAATTAACAGTCTGATTGCCAATGAACTCAGCCCTTTTGGGTGTGCTGAGCTGCAGAGAAAACCTGCCTGTGTGCGTTACTGTAGTGATACCAGTTGCTGAACTTTTAGATATAAAGGCTTCAGATCCCTAAAAGGCAGAGAAGTTCTTGTGTTATTTATTCAGGACTTTCCTTTTTTGGGGTTTGTTTGGGAATTTTTGGGGGTTTGTTTGGGAATTTTTTGGGGTTGGCATTGCAGTGTTGTAGCTACTAAAGCAGGAAAGGTTCGCTGCATGAGAAATGCAATTCTGCTGCTCATCTCGGTATCATCTGAATAAGCTTCTGGTTAATGACATTGAACTATGGAATAAATCCACTATAATGACGTGAGTACCTGGTTATTTCCCAGGCTTTTGAGGATATTTACATAGAACAGAGAAAAACCATCCGGACCATCCTGGAGTACGCGGACAAGGTTTTCACTTACATTTTCATCCTGGAGATGTTGCTGAAATGGTGTGCTTATGGATTTGTCAAGTTCTTCACTAACGCCTGGTGCTGGCTGGATTTCCTCATTGTGGCTGTATGTATCCTCTCCTCCTTATTTCTGGTTGGAAAAAAATGTTAGTTAGAAAAGTGATGGGGTAATGTTTTCTCCTGAGAAGTGTCCTAACTGAATCATATATTTAATGAGGATTCAATCCCAGATATCTGTAAGTTTCCGAAACTAGGATAAAACCCCTGAGCCCCTTGAGTATTGCTAGCGTTTCCTGTGCAACTGTGGAATTTCTGCCCTGCAGGTCCTATGAGCCTGCAGAGACAAAGGAGGCTTTCCCAGGCCTTGGCTCTTTTGCTCCGCTGAAAATACTGTTTCTAAGAGGCCTGCCTGCATGTTGAGCTACTGGAGAGTGTTAACAGTGGGAGAACTTGTGCAGACGTGGTATTCCTTGGTGACACCCTCTTTCTGTAATAATTTTCTTGTGTTATTAACGACGGGGGGATGATGAGGCAGGCAAAATCTTCCCATCCTACCACCTAACGAGGTCTGTTGTTCTGAACATTGGGCGCACGTATTTGTGAAAATCTGAGTACTTTGAAAGCTTATTATGCAAACTGAAGTTGAACATCATCCTCCTTCTGTTAAAAAGACCTAATGCTCAGGAGAGAAAAAGCAGGACTGTGTCACAAAGCAAAGACAGCTTGCTGATAAGAGATCGTTGCATGAGCAAGGGAAACAGTCGGTCTGGACAGTTCAGCACATGATCACTCTGGAATTCCCCTGCAGAACATCTTGGTAGGGAGAATAAATTTGATAATTAAAAGAAGACAGACAATAGAGAGAAGTGTTAGCAATAAATTTGGTTCTGAAGCACACAGCAAGGGCATTTAAAATAAATGTAATTTATGCTGTCAAAAGTGGCAGAAAATTATGGAATTCAATAGGACTTGGAAGTCCAAAGAATTGCAAAAAAGGGAACTTTAGAATCCCAAGTGCTTGGATTCTTTTAAAATGTTTTGTCACATCCAGTTGTGAATCAGTGTCCTTAGTGAATGCCCCAAGAGCAAGGATTAAAAAAAAAAAAAAAAGACAAATTTTTCCAAGCTTCTCATTTGGAACATTTTGAATATGATTCAGTTATGCCAAGTTGCTGTTCAGTGACATTATCACTCTGGAAATATTTCTGAGTAGGAGGAGGAACTATGCTTGGAATTCAGGGGCAGAAGTGACTCAAGATGTCTACGTTTCCTGTGGAAAACTGAATTATTTTTTTTTTTAAAAAGTCTTCTCTGATCTCCTTAACACCTTTCCTTTTAACACACATCTTGAAGCAGTAACTCTTCTTTTCTGAAAATAACCCTGTATCTCTTCCACTGCCTTAAGTTGCAGTACAAGTGCTAACATGGAAACTAATGCGAGATACCGTTTATTCTTCTGCGCTGCTCTGAGGAGAGTGTTTCAGCAAATGAAATTCTCTGGGGTACTGTTATTAAAAAGACGACCAGCAGCTGAGCACAAAAATAGCATTCACAGTCCTTACGCTTCATGTTGTGAGTTGAATTCCAGCTGTTGGGAACAAGCGAAGTGCAGTTTAATCGGCAGATGTATTACAAATTTCCTTTGCTTCCCAAGTATCTTGCTGCTGGTGGAGTAAAGAGAAGGAACTTCCCAGTCAGGTAGCTCATTTACAGGGAGGGAGCAAGGGCATATGTGCAAAGAACCTGAATTCACAGTGCTTTGGGAGAAATTTCTCTTTTCACTTGGTGTCGTAGAGAGGAGTATTGCACATTTTTGTCTGCAAAAAATCTGAAATGTTAATTTGAGATGCCAAAACATTACTCGACAGAATCTCAGCCATGCATCGTGTCCTG
Organism: Anhinga rufa; assembly: GCA_013400875.1. NCBI lineage: Eukaryota > Metazoa > Chordata > Aves > Suliformes > Anhingidae > Anhinga > Anhinga rufa. The sequence continues at coordinate 44,410 of VZTV01053715.1, forward strand.
TATCCATTAAATCGCGCTTTTTTTCTTTTTTTTTTTTTTTTTTTTTTTTTCAAATTTTCTAATGTGACATAGATGGGGTTTGAGTGAAGTCAGGATGGCAGCCGTAACTAATAGAGAATACGCCTTTGCATCATAACAACGCTCTTGAATGTTATTTTTCAGGTTTGATAGCATTGTCAAATAACCCTCCTCCTCTGATTCCCAAAGCTTGCTGGGTGTATTTGTGAAGACAGAGTCTTTTTCTGGGTAATAATGAAGGCTTCTGCTTTTCAGTCAATCTGGAATTCCTTTTGTCTGACATCGGTGCCTGCTGTGTCTTCTGTCGGAGTGTCCCAAGAGAATAATACTGAAAAGGCCCCATGAAAGCTAAAACAGCCTTTAGACGTTTTACTGCCGTTGTGTTAGTTTCCTACTTGGGAGTGAGGCGTTATCCCAAGGGGAAGAAGCTCTAAAAGCGAGGATTCAGTGAAGCCTGTGCCCTGTATTATATTTACAGGGTAAAACGCTGTAGTTCTCTGTATACGGACCTTAAAGCCTGTACCTCCAAATCCCATCCATATTTTGAAATTTGGGACCAGGGGTTTAATGCGCCGGTGTTGCTGTGGGCTTGCCCCCATCCTGAGTAGGCTGATGGCAGAGGCTTTGCTGTAAACCTCTGGGACACCCCTGGCATTTTTCTCATCGGTGTAATTTTAAAATCAGAAAAACACATGTAAAAACCAAAGAGCCATGTTGCCATATATTGTGGCCACTTATTTTGGGGCAGATATGAAGACAGAAAAAGCATGAAGCGCACGCACAAACAGTAAAATAAGGTGAAATCTCTCTGTTTTCCCACATGCTCATGCATTTGAAATCTGGTCCTGAAATTTCCCTGGAATATGTGTGGAATCAGAATCGTCCTTGTAATTAATGTCACATTATTATCTTAATATCGCTTCTTTTAAAACGAATTATAAGTAGGAAGTGTCCTAGTCCGAGAATTAAGCTAAAAACCCCCACCTGTTATAGGAGGAGGTCTTAGGTTTTTCCATTATTTGTTACTGTATATTGATGTCTTTTTTTTTCCTTAAGAAAGGTTGGCATATCTGTTCTTATCTGTCTGTAATGTGATACTAGTCAAAAATGGAAGATAGTGGGATGCTGATGAAATGGTGTCTGTAGATACTCTTTACATATGGCCAAGTCATGTCTGATCTAATCTAAAGAGTTTCCGTTGGCTCGCGTGGGAGATGGACTGCTGCCCTAAACGCACGTGCCAGGTCAAAAAGTAGATGGCCCCACGCTTTTGGTAATACAGAGCTTGATCCTGCAGGGCCCTGAGCTGCTCTCGGTACCAGCTGGTTAAGGATATTCAGTAATTCACAAGCGTAGAGCCTAAATCCGATTCCAAGCTGCTAAAGAAAATAGGTTGTCTTTGTGGTTATGGTGTTGAAAAATGGCTATAAGAAACCCGTCCCCAGCTGTGCCATGGTGTCAGCGTATGAGCCACCGTGCAATCGCTGTACACCTCAGTTGGCCCATCTGTAAGACACTTACCCATCCTCATCTTCCCTCAGAGATGCTCACAAATGTCACTGCAGCTTCAAGCAGGCAAAAAAAGTGCAAGGAATTGCTCTGTGTTACAAGGAGAAAAAACACACCCATCCTTGGGCTTTCAGGCCGCAAAGGTTGGAATCAGCTGCCTCAGCACCGAGTGCGACGGGGTCAGTGTTCACGTCTTTCAGAACTATTTTGGCAGAAGCAAGCTCAGGCACGCGTCGCGTCCCTGAAGGCCATTGCCACGGACGAAGCACCACCACTCAGCGTGAGCACGGTGGCTTGCTGTACAAGTTGAGCGCAGTTTGTGCAGTGT
>VZTV01053715.1:46327-61722 GCA_013400875.1 Anhinga rufa
TTTAAAACGTCGTAACCCTTTTTTTTTTTTTTTTTTTTTTTTCCTTTTTTTTTTTTTTTTTTTTTTTTTTTTTTTTTTTTCTATTTTCTGTGTAGGTCTCTTTAGTCAGCCTTATAGCTAATGCCCTGGGCTACTCGGAACTAGGTGCCATAAAGTCCCTTAGGACACTAAGAGCTTTGAGGCCTTTAAGAGCGTTGTCCCGATTTGAGGGGATGAGGGTAAGATGCCATTAGCAGCTGATCCTTCTGCATGCCTGTGGAGCGGTTTTTTTTAAGCATGCTAGAACTGATCAAAACTGGTGGAAAGAAAATTCCAAACAGAATCATGATGCAGCTGCTGACTCGATCACCTCTACCGTGGATTGTCCCCTCACCCCTGCCCACCGCTGCACCCTCCCCTCTTAAGAAAGGGAGATGCATTAAGCTGCCTCATTACATGAATTACTGGCCCAAACCACATGCCATTTGTAGACGATGTTAACACTTGGCTGTTCTCATTTAGCCTGGCTTTTACCTCTAGCATCCGAGGGGGCTTCTCAGCTGTAACTTTTTTTATCTAGGGAGAATCACCAGGTGCAAAGAAGCAGAATTTGAACCACCTCAGTGTCTCCAGCCCCTCTAGGTGTTGGCCGCTGGTGGAATTGGATTGAAAGACTATATCAGAGGGGTTTTTAAAAATGCAATCTGCCTGCAAGGGGGTAAAAGGCTGCTTCCTTTCTCGGATCACTCAGGCCTTCAGGAAAGGGACTGGCGGGGAGCTCAGCTGTTTGAAAAAAAGGCTTTGGTTTAATTCCTCTTGTTGCACCTTGTTGTTCTCGGTCCAGTCTGGTGGTGACTGGAAGCCTTGTCTGATAGTGAAGCTTTTCCTTTCCACTCCCTCCCTTTTACCATGCTTTATGGTCCCCTGTCCTGTCACTGTGGAACTAGCACCGAAGCACAAGCAAAGCATTGAACTTAACAAGCTTTCCTCAAATTGTTAGACAGCACCACCATCCTGGGGATTCGAAATTATTGCAGCGTCTTATTACTTTGCCCCTAACATTCTGTATTTTGGTGCTTTTTTTCCATTTGGGATTGAAATAGTCTTACAAGAACATGCAAGAAAATTGTATGTTTCTGTTAAGTAAAGGGTATGTTGTATTAATGGGTTTCCCAGTAGCTCTTAGAACGATAATGTAGGTCTTTTGTGCTAAATCCCAGTTAGCTCACAATTAGAGATATTACAAGAGATAAAATTATGTATTATTTAAAAAAAAAAAAAGGGAAGGGAATAGCCGTTGCAGTTTTCAGGGTCTGACTGGAGCAATTCCACCTGGATCGTTCTGATCTCCTTCGAATTTGCTGTTAGTGTAACTGAGCACAGAATACAGCGCGACAGAGGTAATGAGCTGATCAGGAATCCTCAAATTCCATAGGAAGTGATAGAAGTAAGTGATATCATAACCAGTCCAAAGAGGGTTGTTTCTTCCCTAATATGGTGTCCTGCTATTATTTCTTTGTGTCAGCTAGCTTAATTCTAAACTCCATTCTATAATACAGGCACAAAGGATGAAAACTTTTGCATCGACACAAAGCCAGAGCTTTTGCTGGGCTGGGTTCCAGTCCCACCTAAGAGTATGATCACAACGGAAAAGACCTAGCACTATACCTGTAGATACAAAAAACTATTTTTAAGCCGTGCTGGAGAGAAGCTGTGATTTCTAATGCACAATCAGGAAATTCTCATGCTTAAAGTGGGGGGTTTTGGCCACAACAGAATTGATAGAGAGTTATGACTGCAGCCCTGTTAGCTACCTAAACCCAATTATTTTTCCTTTCTTTTGACTTGAAGACAAGTGTTGCTGCCCCATACAACCAGAACAATTCTTCTGAGCCAGAGAATAGAGATTTGAAATGCCTTTGCAAAGGAAACATAAAATGTAGTTCTTTGCTTTTCTCTACTCCATAGTAATCTGCATTTTCAAGAGCTTGCTCTGCTCTTAAATTATTCAGGAAGTTTGACAGTAATGCTATGAGACGTGCATGCATTTTTGTCAGTCTGCACACAAAAGCCATGTTCCTTCTCTCAGATCTTTTTTGAATGCTGTATAAATTTAACGTACTGTAAGTGACCATATTTCAGGAGGATATGACACTTTTTTTTCGCTTCCCATGATGAACTGGAATAAAGCAGCGTATTGATATCTGAAGGATCTTAAACCAAGAAGGCGTACTGCTGTTGTGTTGGTGTTCAGCAGCAGAGCATCCTATTTGGACGAAGGGAGAGTGAAAGCAAAGGCATCCTTTACAGAGCCTGTCTGGAGGGCCTGACTCTAGCCTGTGTCTTTATACCTCACTGGGTATACCGTGATGAATTCGTGACATCATTTAACAGTTGTGGTAATGCTACTTCCTGTCTAGATCGCTGTTGTCTTCAATTTTCCTTCCTGCCTACGATGATGGAGGACAGATGCTTGCTGCAGAGCTTATCATGTTGGGGGGGGTTGCGTCCAGCAAACAGATGTTGTAGGAGGAGAGGGGCCACTTGATGGTGGCCAGGAGCAGTTGTGGCTCAGGTGCTACGACTTGAGGACTCCCGAATCACCGGGTGATTGAGCAGTCTTTCAAAACTAAGGCACAGGGGTAAAAACAGTTTAGATTCTGTTCATCTATTAAAGGAACCTAAATTAGGAGATCATAATAAAAGATTTAATATCCTGCTGACCTAACTCTATTAAAAGCCTGATAGCTTACATTTTGTCATGTGTTGGCCAGGGATGCTTAGGGACATGGTGCTCCCAAACTCCGAAAGGCTAAAATTAGGAGATGGTGGAAGATACAAGCTCTGACAAAACCCATTATCACTTCCCGCTGTGTTTGCTGCAGTTTGGAGGAAGGAACATGGCTTTTCTGTCTTCTTGAGCCTGCATAGCTGCATGCTCAGCTGTCTGCCTGAGACAACATGATTGGCCTTGCTTAGTCACAAGTATGATCTTGATGTTTACAGCGACTCACTGCTTAGTCTTAACAGAGCAATGCCGGGCTTGGTCCTGTCCCCACCGAAGTCAGTGCCACGCAGTTTGCTGGTGACCTCGGTGGGAGCAGGAGGCAGGCTTTGAAGTGATAACAGCCTTGTTTGAAAGTGGGGAATGGCCGTAAGGGCCACTGGCTGATAAGACCTATCGAATCCATGAACAAAAGTGTCCTCAAACTGGGCTCTGAGAAAATTTTAGCTAGGAGCCTATTTGTTACTAAGAAGAGAGTCTGAGCCTCACTCAGTAATGCCCCCCTCTCCCTTTTGGCAACTAAAATGATTTGAAATAATTGTTGTTTAACTAAAGAAGTAACAATCCAAAATCAAACTCAGTAAATCTAACAACCTGGCCTGTTTTATTTTAAAAACAGAGCTTCAGTAGGTGGCTTTTAAGCAGAATTTTTTACCGCTTGGAATAAGTTCACTGCCAACTTCTGCGTGGAGTAAACGCCACAGATCTGTCAGTGGCCTTACCTCCTATTCCCCCCCCAAAAACAGCTGTATTGATGCTTGCTGTTTCCTGCCTCGTGTTTTATACTGAAACTTTTTCCCACCCCTTCCAACACAGGTGGTTGTCAACGCCTTGGTTGGCGCTATCCCTTCCATTATGAATGTGTTGTTGGTCTGCCTTATCTTCTGGCTGATTTTCAGCATTATGGGGGTTAACCTGTTTGCCGGGAAATATCATTACTGCTTTAATGAAACAGCTGAGATGCGCTTGAAAATAGAAATTGTTAACAACAAGACAGACTGCGAAGCACTGATGCCACCCAACTCCACTGAGATCCGATGGAAGAATGTGAAAATTAACTTTGACAACGTTGGGGCAGGATATCTGGCTCTTCTGCAAGTTGTAAGTTTTGCTTTCACCTGGTATACAAGCTTCCTCTAATGCATTTTGACTGCTTCCCTCTCTCCATGAAATACAGCATCCCATTAATTCCACTCGGGTTTGGGTCTGGAATAAAATCGTCATTTTTATCTTTCATCCCTTTGCCTAATATGGGTCTCCCAGCACAGCAAGCATCCCCAACTCTACTCTTCAAAGAGTCTGCCAAACCCTCCATGAGACAACAGTAAACCTGTTTAGATTCATTTATCATATAATCATAGAACAGTTTGGGTTGGAAGAGGCCTTCAAAGGTCATCCAGGCCAACCCCACAGCCATGAGCAGGGGCATCCCCAACTAGATGAGGTTGTTCAGAGCCCCGTCCAGCCTGGCCTTGAATGTTTCTAGGGATGGGGCATCGACCACCTCTCTGGGCAACCTGGGCCAGTGTTTCACCACTGTAACTATAAAAAAAATAAATCTTCCTTATATTTAGTCTAAATCTCCCCTCTTTTAGTTTAAAACCATTACCCCTTGTTCTGTCGCTACAGGAGCTATTAAAAAGTCTGTCCCCATCATTCTTATAAGCCCTCTTCAAGTATTTAAAAGCCTCAGTAAGGTCTTCCCAGAGCCTTCTCTTCTCCAGGCTGAACAACCCAACCCTCCCGGCCTGTCCTCACAGCAGAGGGTTCCATCCATCTGATCATCCTCGTGGCCTCCTCTGGACCCGCTCCAGCAGGTCCATGTCCTGTCTGTGCTGGGGGCTCCAGAGCTGGACGCAGCGCTGCAGGGGGGGCTCCCCAGAGCGGAGCAGAGGGGCAGGATCCCCCCCCTTGCCCTGCTGCCCACGCTGCTGGGGATGCAGCCCAGGAGATGGTCGGCTTTCTGAGCTGTGAGCACACGTTGCTGGCTCATGTCCAGCCTCTCATCCCCCAACCTGTATTGGTACCGGGGGTTTCCCTGACCCAGGTGCAGGTCCTTGCGCTTGGCCTTGTTGAACTTCATGAGGTTCACATGAGTCCACTTCTGGAGCTTAATTCATTTCATTTAGAGACATATTTAAGTAACATTAAAGTTCAGTATACAGGGCAGTCAAGAGTGCCAGGGAATCCTTGACATAGCTGGCACAAATCAGACTTCTTATTTTACTTTGGGTGAATTCTGTCTAAGAGAATGTGTGTTTTCTTTGCTAGGCTACTTTCAAGGGCTGGATGGACATCATGTATGCAGCAGTAGATTCCAGAAAGGTAAAGTGCGCGATCACAAACACCTCCCAGTATTTCACTCTGCTAGTTTGGTAAAATCAAGAGCAAAAATTGTAGAACTATGCTTATATTATGTATTTAATGCTGTGATTGTTTCATCTGCTCTGTCAGTGTGATAAGGTAAAAGATGCTCAAGAAAATCCCAAAAAGGGCAGGGTTCTTCTGGTTGCTTTAGGGGCAGGGAAACTGCTGGAGTAAAATCCTGAATGAAGAAAGGAATACAGTGAAGTTATATATTTAGTCATCAGAATAAATTATGGGGAGGAATTAGGCAGAAGGTCCTCCCTGAACCTTGAATGGGAGCCCAAGTGTTGATTTGACTCCCATTTTGAAATTATGTCTGGGTTGGAGCTTGCTCTTCAGGCACTCCTGCCTGCTGGAATCATGCAGGTACCGTTATTTCCCGTTTGCTTTGTAATTTTTTTTTTCCTTCTCTTCTCTTGGTTTTATATGAAAAACTTTTTAAATGGATTTTCTTGTCCTACACTGAATGCAGGGAGGGAAACAAGTAGTATGACTATGTCAGGACAGTGTAAAAAATGTTGTCTTTTTGATCGGTTGGTGGTCTTACACGTCCCTCTTCAAAAGAAAGAATGATGTCTTCATTTTGACAGTGCTTGGCATTAAAATTATAATTTCCTTTGTGATTTGCAAATTACTACATATTTTATGGGCACTGACCTCATTTACAGGGAATGTCAGTTTAAACTGTAGCATATCGTATTTCTGAGAATTAGATCACCGTCCTCCTGGTACACACGTACAAGGTACATGCATGTACTTTTGCTTTACTTCAAACAAACAGTGTGAGGACATGGTTTTCCATACATAACTACAGCTTTGTAAAGCATGGCTGCCTTACATGGGAATACTTGGAAACGTGACCAATCTCATTTTGACTATATTGGTATGATGTCTTTGAAATGTCATTTATTTCTCTTCTCATCTCCCATTCAGCAAGAAGAACAACCCAAGTATGAGGACAACATTTACATGTACATATATTTTGTTATCTTCATTATCTTTGGCTCCTTTTTCACCCTGAACTTGTTCATTGGTGTCATCATTGACAACTTCAATCAACAAAAGAAAAAGATAAGTGATCTGTGTTTCCTGATTAACAGGGGAGCTGTTAGAGGAGTGTTGAGTCTTCAGGCTGATGGGTTTTTCTGCAAAATAAAGGCCACGGACCTTCAGTCTGGGGCACAAGGATCTCCTCTTAGAGCTGCGGGCTGCAGAACCACTGTGACTCAGTGCATCACTCCCTACCCAGCCCCACTGAGTCTGGCCAAACAGGCTCAGGGAGCTCAAGGGGCAGCCCAAAGCTTTATGTAAAACTCAAGCCAGATTCGACATTTTCTCTAGATTACATTTTCCTGCATTTCTGGTGGTTTTTTGCCTTGACTAAAATATACAGACTGGAAGTAAGATGTCTTCCTTGCCTCTCCCTCCCATCTCTCTCTCATATACTGCTTTTCTTCTCCATAAGTCAAGCTGAGGATTTGCATGGACGCAGTACCTGCTAAATGGCCTGACACCTCTGCTAGCTGTTTATCACAAATGAGACAGAGGGGATGGGGAAGGACGCAGTGCTATAAAATAGGTTATTCATAGGAAAAATACTCAGTTTTCTGTAAAGGAAAATCAGTATGCCTTGGGTATTAGTATAAGTTATTTCTGTCTAAAATAGCTGCCACCAACTTCCCATATGGCAGGTATCCTCATGACTTAGCTAGGATGTTATTCCTTTCCCTTCTGGTGTATGAGATGATTGTAACCAGTTTTCCTCTTGCCCCTTTACTTTGGAGGTCAAGATATTTTCATGACAGAAGAACAAAAGAAGTACTATAACGCCATGAAAAAACTGGGCTCAAAGAAACCTCAAAAACCTATTCCTCGACCTCTGGTGAGTATGTTATAAAGGGAACTGAAGGAAAAAACCTGCAGAGCAGACTTTCAAAGGAGCTTCGGCTCCAAAAGCATCCTTTGTTCTAACTCATGCTGGACTCCACATCACCATGTTCTTGTCATTATAATTCAGGTATCATCTGAGAAAGGTTAAAATGCAACAGCTGTGGTTGATGTTAATCAGTTGGCTCACTTGAATCAAGAAAACAACCTGAAAACCCTGTCTGGCTGAGAGGCTGTAGATGGAGAGTAGGAGGCCTCCTGGCATTAGCGAGTGGGATCTTGGACAGTTAGACAGCCTTGTGGGTTGCATTGATCGAGACCTAAGCACATTTCCCTGCTTTCTGAAAGGCTTTGCATGTGGTATTGGGTGAGTCCCTTAGATACTGCTGTGGATAAGGCATCCTGCTGCTCTGCCTGCTGCTGGAACTAGACTGCTGCCAGGATGCAAGAGAGGTAGTTGAAATCTAGTTCAAGTACCCTGCAGTCAGAGTCACCGCTGCAAGTTAGACCTGGCTGCTTTCTCCAGTTGTGAATGGAAGAGCATCATCCTGCCTTTGGGCTCAACAAAGAGGAAGATATGTGGTAGCATGTTTGGGGTATAAACTGTAGCATTTTCCTACCTTTCCCATTAACAGATTGAATTGTGGCTAGAGTTGCCTTGAAAGCTTCATAAGATACTGAAAAAATGATGTCCCCATCCCTCCTTCCACCAACAGTGAAATAATTTGTTGACTAATAGTAGATTCTTGTTCAAACTTGTTTGGCTCATTGTCTCTCTCCTGTTGCATAGAACCGCATTCAAGGAGCCGTCTTTGATTTTGTTACTCAGCAAGTATTTGACATAGTCATCATGATGCTCATTTGCCTCAACATGGTGACCATGATGGTGGAGACAGACACACAAAGCAAGCAGATGGAGGACATCCTTTACTGGATCAACCTGGTGTTTGTCATCTTCTTCACCTGTGAGTGTGTGCTGAAGATGTTCGCCTTGCGGCACTATTATTTCACCATCGGGTGGAACATTTTTGACTTCGTGGTTGTGATTCTGTCCATCGTGGGTAAGTGCGACACCGGTTAGACAGAGGTCTGTGAGTGCTAGGCTGCCTTGGTGTTTGCAGAGTAGAGCACATTCTTGTCTTTGAAGGGGATATATAGATACCAGGACTTCTAGGTTCTCTTCTTAGCCTCGTGAAGAGACTGTGGCAGAATTTGGCAGCTTGAAGTCCTGACTAACGCACCCTCCTCCCTCTGTTCTGGCATTCATTTCCAGTTGTATGGAGTAAAACACTTGACAATTACTCTCGCTGTCTTTAAAACACTCACCTCATCAGAATGTTATAATGCTTGCTAACCACTGAAAATAGCGTTGCAGTGCTTCCTACATCAGCATGTGATTTGCACTCTTGTTTTCAGTTTGGTTGAATGTTGAATCAACCAGTTTCCTCCAACAGGTTTTTGGTTTTTAGCAGCTAATCCATAAAATACGTATAACCTCACAAATACAACAGGGTCACTCAGAAACCTTGGCTGGATGCAGCTCTGCCCAGGCATGCTGACAAAACACCAACGCTTAGAGACTGGCCTGCAGCATAAAACTCAGATCCAGGTTGTCTGCTGCTAGAAATTAGATGTATCTTACATATTTTTAGCACCTTCAAAAAAGAGTCCATAGTCTGACTCCCATGGCAGAGTTAGGCACCGAGGGCTAGGCACTTCGAAGACACAACTCATATGTCCTTATCCAGGTGGAACGAATCACTCTGCAGCTGCACCTCTCTCCCTCTCCATTTAGGAGAACTACTTAAGGAGCCAGAGCAGCTAGCCAAGGCTTAGCTGCCTGAAGGTGAGGCCTCTTAATGGCAAACCTCCTTTGAAAATCCGACCAAGGCGTTCTGTGATCCCAGGCCCTTGACTAGATTCAGAAGCAGCAGCAGACTGCATGTCTCCATTGTCACACTTGTCCCTTCTCTTCTTCTGTAGGAATGTTCCTGGCTGAAATCATTGAGAAGTATTTTGTGTCGCCCACCCTCTTCCGAGTCATCCGACTGGCTCGCATTGGACGTATCCTGCGTTTGATCAAGGGAGCCAAAGGAATCCGCACCTTGCTTTTTGCCTTAATGATGTCCTTGCCTGCCTTGTTCAACATTGGCCTCTTGCTGTTCTTGGTCATGTTCATCTTCTCCATCTTTGGCATGTCAAACTTTGCCTACGTCAAACATGAGGCTGGCATAGATGATATGTTCAACTTTGAGACCTTTGGCAACAGCATGATCTGCTTGTTCCAGATCACCACATCAGCTGGGTGGGATGGCCTGCTGCTGCCAATCCTAAACCGGCCCCCAGACTGCGACCTAGACAAGGAGCACCCTGGGAGTGGTTTTAAGGGGGATTGTGGGAACCCTTCGGTGGGGATATTTTTCTTTGTGAGTTACATCATCATCTCCTTCCTGATCGTGGTCAACATGTACATTGCCATCATCCTGGAGAACTTCAGCGTGGCGACAGAGGAGAGTGCAGATCCACTAAGTGAGGACGACTTTGAGACCTTCTACGAGATCTGGGAGAAATTTGACCCCGATGCCACACAGTTCATAGAGTACAGCAAGCTCGCAGACTTTGCTGATGCTTTGGAACATCCTCTCCGCGTCCCAAAACCCAACACCATTGAACTCATTGCCATGGACCTGCCTATGGTAAGTGGAGACAGGATCCACTGTTTAGACATTCTGTTTGCTTTCACCAAACGTGTCCTGGGGGACAGTGGAGAGCTGGATATACTGAGGCAACAGATGGAGGAAAGATTCGTGGCATCCAACCCTTCCAAAGTGTCTTATGAGCCTATCACAACTACGCTGCGGCGAAAGCAGGAAGAAGTTTCAGCAGTGGTTATCCAGAGGGCTTACAGGGCTCGTTTAGCAAGACGGGGCTTTATTAGCCGAAGGCCTGTCTCCACAAAACTGGAAAACGGAGGAACAAACAGGGAGAAAAAAGAAGGCACCCCATCTACTGCGTCTCTCCCATCATATGACAGTGTAACCAAACCTGAGAAGGAGAAACAGCAACGGGCGGAGGAAGGAAGACGAGAAAGAGCGAAAAGACAAAAAGACGTCAGGGAATCCAAGTGTTGAGACAAAATAATAGAATTGTACAAATTAAAATATTTGCAAGTGAAAAGATTGTTTACAAACTTCATGAAATATATCAATACAGAACAGCTGTGGAGACACTTACCTGAAGATCTTATACCAAACATAGTCTGCTTACTGTGTGACAGCGTTGCATCTAAAGCAGTGACCTATCACCTGTATAAAGGACCCTTGTAAACAAACATTTAAACACAAAAAAAAGGAAAAAAATGGATTTTCTATTGTTTGGGCAGGTGGATACTGCATGTTCCACATCAGTCAATGCAACTTAGGACAAACAAGCAAAATAAACCACACACACACAGAAACAAAACCCGCTGCTGGGATTCATATATTTTCCAAAGCAGCCAAAAATGGATTTTATTTTCCCATTTTGTTGATTATTATTGAAAGAAAACCCAGAAGTCACAATGTTAAAGGGTTTGTTCACGCAGAACTAGATTTGCATTTAGTTAAGCAGCAAAAAAAATATGAAAAAAAAAAAAGAAAAAAAAGGAAAAAGTTAAAACAAGTAAAACAACAAAAACAGAGGAAAAAAAGAAACAAACCACCCATTTAGCCCATGCCATTTAATTGTCATCGTTTATTTGATATTTATTATCTGCATTCTACTTTCTACATGGGCTTTACTTGGTTTGGGAGATGGGGTAATCGGGTACCTTCAGCCTGGAGACAGCTCAGGCTGATTCCCCCCCAAAAAAGTGCTCGTTCAATGCATAGAAACGATTTGCATGATGGCATGCCGTGACCAGGGACCATGCATGAGGAACCATTAAACCACAAGACACTCAATAATCTGTCCACAGCAGTGTGTTAAGCCATAAATTCGAGGCCATCCACTGACTACCGTACACTGTATTTGGAGAGAAACTTTAACAATAATCATGCCCTTCACCAGTACTTCCCGGTTCTTAGTGATCTTTATAGACCTGCCAGTAGGAGAAAAGAAAACAAAAACAAAAACCCAACAAAAAGAAACAAGCAGATGAAATAATTGTGTGTGTATGTTTAACACCTTGTCTTTCTTTTTCCATACAGCCATCTTTTTGCACACTGAAATGTAACAAAACTAAATGCTGCTCTGGACCTCATCCAAGGGGAGATGATAAAAACTGAGGATGGCTTGTTATACTATGTCACTGTAAAACCAAAATCTAGGGCTTAAACACCAGTCAGTAAGTTCATTTGTATCCTGCACTACTTCTCATTAATAGTAATTATTCTCCGGCCTCCATCCTGCAGTGTAGACACTTTTTTTTATGTAGAGGTAAGTGCTAAAAAAAGTAGCACGTTATCTCTACAGGTAGAAATTTGGGGCGCTTACCCAAAGCGATCCCAGTAGCGGGGCTGGGGGACCGGGCCGTGACTCAGCGTTCAGTTGTCCCACGGCCATCGGGATTCCTGCTCCGGGTGGGATGCTGAGGCGCGGGTGGCTTTCTGAAACCCGCACCCCTTCCTCCCTTGGTACCAGGTTTTGCAGCTCTGCACTTTGTTGCTGCATGGGTTTTCTCGCTTCTGTAGCCACGAGGGTTTTTAACAAGACGCAGCACAGGAACGGCCGCGTCCCGGGGTGCAGGGGGGAGAGCCGGCTGTCGGGTGCCTTCACGTTCTTCCCATTTCTTACGCTTTCATAGAGTGGTGACTACAACGGCCCCGCAGGTTGGGTAGGAATCAGAGCTACCTCTTGCCTAGTCTTCTCGCTGCAGCAGTAAATAGTGCCACAGAAACATCACGAGCCAAGTCCAAACATTTCTTTTTCTCAGTGACCAGACTCAGACATCCCCGGATTCCGTTTCGTGGTGTCCTCATGACTAAGCCAGCTCTCAGCCACTGCGCTGGTTGAGATGTTTTTCTTCAGGGCCAGCGTGGGTCTTCGTACAGGGTAGGACAGCAGCGCCGGTGTTGGAAGGAGGAACGAGGGGTCAGTGCCGCTGCTCCCCTCCCGCGGGCGTTAGAGTGTGGAGCAAAGTAAGGGTACCCAGAATAGCGGAAAGAACCAAGACAACAGAACTTGATGGCAGGGTGAATCTCGGTTTGCATAATCTCACAACCCAGAAAATGACAGGAGTCACTTAAAAAAAAACCAAACAAAACCAAGCAGGAAGCCATCCAGCAGCCATCCGTGCCGAGCCCGGCGGCCTCGCCGCGCAGCCTAGCCATCGCCATGTCAGTGGAGCAGCTCTGCTGCGCCCAGGAACACAGCAAGGAACCTTTTCTATCCTGTCAGCTCTTGCCCCACTTGCTCCTAGGATACGATGTATAATAACAAAGAAAAACTACACACATATGTACAGGCTACGTTGTAAACAGCACAAAAAAAGAAAAAAAGAAAAAATAGCTGAAAAGTGTGGTTGAACTTTTTAAGAGAATATTATAAATACTGTAATATATCATTTTATTTTATCGGCATGCCTTTTTGTAAATACAAAGAACTACAAAAATAATAGAATGGCTTCTGGCTTATGCCATTGTCCATGTTTATTTTTATTTTTTTAATATTTTTCTGTTTTCCTTAGACTTTAGATAGCCAGTAAATGTCCCCTAAAGAAGAAAAGAAAAAAAAAAAAAAAGAAAAAAAAAACCCTACCCCCTCAAAATAGGTTTTAAAAAAAAACAAAAAGCTTTATTGCAAATTATCTTTGCAACAGCAAAAGCGTATATTTTTTGGGTTCCAACGTGCAATAAGTTGACCACTTCTATGCAAGATTTGGCTAAACTTCATAATTGTTCTTAAGCTGGGCTCTTGACTCGTAGGTGAAGCTTGGTACGTTTAGCGTTCGTGCTGGCAGTTTCATTAAGCTACTCAGTTACTTTAAAGTAAAAAGTCCCTTCAAACTGTGTATATATATTTATTTTTTTAACATGAGATCTGTACTAGATGCAAGAGGCCGATGCTATTGTCGGTCAGCATTGCTGAGAAGGAACAGGAACGGGCTTTTTCTTCAACCGGTCGTTGGCTGGAGTCAGTCCTTCTGCTCAAAGAACGGTTCCGGGGGGGTTTCTTTGGTGTGTTTGCCTCTCGTGGTTTCCCCCTTAGGGCAGATGTTTCCATCGGCCGCAGGTCGCGGGTGCCCGAAGCGACGGGTCTGCGTTTCTGTACGTCTTCACTGGGTGAAGCCAAGGACAGAGAGGAAACGTTGGTCAAAGAGCATTAGGGACGTTCGTGTCACGCGCGAATCTCCAAATCCAAATGCGTGCACGGAATTTATCGTCCGGGTTCAGGGTTGTGGGAATAAAGCCAGGGTGGTGGTGCCAATCAAAAAGACGGAGCCAAAATCAAGACTACAACAAGTAGCTCTCTTCCCTCCCCCGCTTACAAAATCCTCCCCGCCGGGTTAATTTGTGACTGCGCTCTTCAAAGAGCGGAGGGGAAGCGCGGTAAAAGAAATACCAATTCAAGCTGCTTTATTCACTTTTCCTGTTCACCTTTTTTTAAAATATAGAAGCCAATGTTGAACAAAACAAATTAAAATAAAACCATGATGTTACATAGAGGCCACGCCCGAGTTTGAATTATTTAATTTTCCGCCGCAACAACAACAACAAAAATGTTAAAGCTGTAAAAGATCAATAGTGAAGATTAGTGTATTAGAAATTGCATGGTGGCTCATAATGGTCTTACCCAACATGATTAACAATTACGTTACTATAAGCCAAAAGAAAATAAAATAAATGTTACCCTTTTCACTGTACAAGGTAAGGTTGTCTTGGTGTCCCAATTATTTGACTGGTTGCATTCTCCTTCCCCTCCATCTCCTCCTTCCTTCAGGGCTCTTTCAGAGTGGGTTTATTAAAGCACGCAGAGGAGAGCAGACAGTTGCAGTAGAAGCTGTTGGAAGGGATTTGGTGTCTTACTTGGTGCCGGGTCTCCGTGGGTGCCCGGCGGACACGGCTCAGCCTTGCTCTCCATCCTGAGCCCCCCGCGCTGGGGACCGATGCTGTCAGGGGTCGGCGTCCGCGCGGGGCTCCCGGCTCGGGGGCCGGTAGGTGCCCTGCGATCGAGCCGGACCCGCAGCAGCGTGACCCGGACGCCTCCCTTGCTGCACGCAGAGAGGACAGCTTTGCTGCTGCTGCCCTCGCTGGACCTGCTCTGGCAAGGGAGGCCTTCGCTGCGGTGCTTAACCCTGCGCCCCAAATCGCTCGCACTAAAAATCGCTTAAAGAGATGAGCCAGAGCAGCTCTGGAGTGGCCAGCGAGCCCTTCCCACGCGAGGTCAGGGCAGGTGGGGAGCCAGCGGCTCCCGCGCACAGGCGCTGCTGGGCACCCCGCTGCAGGACCGCACCGTGCCTCCTCCAGAACCGACACGGATCCAGCGGGGTCCACGTGCAGCGACCAGGACCGGTCAGCGGGGCAGGAGATGCTGAGTCGGGCGTCCTGCTGGTGTGGCTGAAGGGCCCTGAACTGGGGCTGTCAGCCCACTCAGCCCACCGGCCTGTCCGGCTTCTCCCACTTTTGACCCAAAGGGCTGAGCAGGGCACGAGCCCCAGGTATTGCCTCTGCCTCGTTGGAGGGCAGGGTTTAACCTGAAGTTGTTGCAAATCAAAAAGCCAAGGTAGCACCTTGAAATTATTTTTCCTATTAGAGTTTTGGTCCAATTTACTTCAACCAATATGAATTTTGCTGCTTGGTTAAGGCCGGCTAGCTTAGCAACCCACCGGCGCTGCGAGACACGGCCCGCGGCTGTGCTGTGCTGCACCTCGCCGGGCCGGCGTGTCACAGAGACAACGCCACCGGTGCGGGTTTTTTAAAAAAAAAAAAACACCTAATAAACAAAAATCCTTTCCCCTTTGCCAGTTTGCTGCATGTTGTAACTTCACAGAGACGTGTGCGTGTGCGTGCGTGTGTGCATGAGGTTGTCTCCTGCAGTCGAAGTGCAGCCTCGCGCTCGGCACGGGGAAGGAGGACTCCCTCCCGCCTCCTGTCCCAGCTCAACCCAGCTGTAAATCGGGTGTCTCATTCCCTACCTCACAGGGGTGTTGTGAGGCTTAATTAGCGAGCGAGTGTAACGCATCGAGAATCACAGGCGCGAAAACGCTGCTGCACGCACCCTGAGCCGGCGCCCGCCTTCCCGCCGGGGCCAGAGCTGGCTTTCCACTTCGCCTAACCTCTTCACAACGCTGGGGGTTTTTCCCCCGTGCTGGACTTGCTCCCCACTTTCGCTCCTAGGTTTTGTTCTCTGTCCTGTTTTACATGAAGAAATGAGGGGGGTGAAGCTGGCCGGGGGAGGG
>VZTV01053716.1:3237-13305 GCA_013400875.1 Anhinga rufa
CGCACACGCACACACAGAGCTGGCCCTCTCCAAAACACAAAATGCCTAGAAAGACATAAAAACTAATGAGAATAATTTTAGTTTCTTTAATAGCTTCTCAACGGTTAATGGTTCGTTTCCTTCCTCTCATTTCAGTAGTGATATGTTTAAGTGTATTTCTTGAATTACTCCTCATTTGCTAGCAAGTTTTCAGACAACATGGAATTTTTTCTTCCTTGTTACAAAATTCCTACCCATTACTTCAGGACCTCATTATTCTCCTCTCTACCACACCCCAAAATGGTGCAGCAAAATAAGAACTCTCACTGTATATACAACCATCTTGATCTTCCTACAAGGAATATTCTAAAGACAAAATAAGGAATATTCTTGACCCAAAAAAAAAACCCACACACCACATTGGGCTATATTCCTCAAGGTGCAACCTAAATTTAAAAGCTCTTGCTCTCATATCACAGAGATGCCTTTATAAACTCCACTATAGGCAATGAGTCTTTAAAAGTTGTTAGCCTTTCAGGCTCGCTAAATATTATATTAAAAAAACAACCAAACAAAACAAAACCACCAACAAACAAAAAAACAAACATAGGAGGATTTAAATAGTTTTGTATTTGCAGATGAGCATCCAAAGTCTCATGATTGCAGGGTGTTTTTTTTAAGCATCCTTCAAAGGCACTACCACACATCACCCTTCTAGAACAAATCACTGCCTGTGATTTTAACAGTGTTCTTAACAGGGAGCAAGAATATCCACAACCTTTTCTTTTAAAGCAGTTTACTTGCATTCAACTACAAACAAGTAATTAAAATTTGTAGAAAACGGTTAAAAAAAAAATATCAGACTACAGATAAGAAATGCTTCTAAGAATTCTTTGCATTCAAGTATTTTTTCTTAGCTGCAGACATGTATTCTGTTGCTTGTTTATTTAGTTTGCACAGAAGTGCACAAACATCATATATTCAGTTGATGGAGAATCTCTGCAATGACATGTTAGTGTATGTAGAACACAAATGTTCTAGGTAGAGGTAACAGTAGCAAAACTGATTATGAGCAGTTTTATTGCGCAAGAAAATCAAAGGAAACAGCTCTGTGCATGTTCAGGTTTGGGGATGACAAAGGGATTCACACAACAGCAGATTTTTCCTTTAGTATCTGTAGAGGTAAGAGTTTGCACAACATTTTTCTGAATGCGTTCAAATGTCACATCCTTTCACACAATCTCTTCTTACTACTGCTGTTTATCACACTTAAAACCATTTGCAGCATTTATAAGCCTATCAGTAACTAAGTACTGTGCTTCTCAGATCGTGCTAGGAACTTCCCCTAGAAAGAAACATAAGCATCTTTTCTATTAAGCAGCAATTAAGGAAGTAATTATTTTTATCCAGTTTAAAATTTCACAGCTGCTATGATTCTGGGATGCTTAGGAATTTTCAGCACAACACACAGAAAGCTGTTTTTCCCTCTAAAGTGAGCAAAAAAAAGGCAGGGATTACATCCTTATACACAAAGCATGTTTTTAATCATAAAGTACAAAACTCTACATTGAAACTGAACGCCAAACCAGCAGCTGCATAAAGTGTGGTGGCAAGCCAGTACATACAACAAGGGGAGCTAGGGTCCAACCTGGACCGCAAAATGGGGTCTGACGCACATTGGCAGCATCTCTCTGCACCAGGGTAAGACAAGCCTTCACTCAACTAGTTCAATCCTTCCGTATGCCAAACAACAGTGCACAGCTGAACTGCAGTAGGATGAAACCCTAAGACAGAAGCATTGTCAGAAACACTCGTAAGGAGGAGAGAAGCATCCTCTTTGCATTTCCACATACCTGAAGTTCACGTTTCAGCTGTTGAACCTTCAGTTCTAGCTCCTTCTGCCTTTGGAAGAGATCTACATTCTCCCTTCTGAGAACTTCTTTCTCTTTGGACAGCTTCTGATCTGGCCTTATTTGTGCCACGGTAGTGTCCGGCACTGACGTAGAAGCTTGCATTTTTTCCCTTTTAAAAATGAATTAAGAGGAATTAATAAAAAAAAAAAAAAAAAAAAAAAACAACACAAAACACAATGCACATTCTTTCATGGTATTTTAACTTCAGCAATGACTACAGAATGCCACATCAAAAAGACTATAGAAGCAACTACACAATCATGATTTACTTCTTCAGAATTTGTATCCCTCTCCACGCCAGCCTTTACAAAGACTGTTATATAACACCAAGAGAAAAAAATACATCATATGAAGACAACCTTTTATATGTTTTCACAGTCACTAACTAGAAAGTCTTTCCCATCCAAAAAACATCTTACAATACCACGCTGCAGATCCAGAAAAGTCAAGGTCCATTGTAATACAAATCTTCTATCTACTAAACAAGCCAAAGCACTTGAAGGTCAGCGTTTTGGATCTATACCCTAAAAGTTATTTTTATAATGAAGAAGATTGATGTGAAGCAATCTGTCTCAAGAGTACTGTGACAGTACTGTACAGTACCAGAGCTCCACCAGGCACCACATCAACTTCATCCTCACCTGCATGGCTTTGGTTACACACTAGCTTCTCTCTTTCTCAATTTCCTTTGCAGGCGTACCACCCCAAAAATGCCTGCAACGTGCAAAAAGTTAGAGGACACCAGAACATACAGAAATGGAGTAAGACAACCTGCTGGCTGCAGCTACTCAGGCCAAAGAGGATAGCTTTGTACACAAAATTATCTCAACACTGTGCCACAAAAAAAAAATTTTAAAGGCTATTTTTTTTAAAAATCAGATTCAGACCCTATAACTCAGAAAACAGGGAGGATCACAGTATCAAAATAATTCAGAATGAGGCACTTTACTGTAAATTGAGGCTTTTTTTGAAGAGCACCTCACTTCATATTAGTATTTGTTAACAGGATAGACTTGCCTAAATGATCTAACTGTAAAACAGACTTGGATACCATGCTTGTCTGTGGAAGGGTGTGCCCTCAGGTGACTCATTAAAATGTTCAAGAAGCTCAAATTATGGAACATTAGCAAATTCTAAAGAAGTTTTTTTGGAGAACATCACTTCTTACACCATCTCAGCACTCTGAATGCCAAGTACCATCTTTCCCACCCACAAACATTTTTCTCAGCAGCCTGTTGCCATGGCAATCCTAGCAACTGTAGGACAAGTCTCTTTAAAAAAGGTTTCTGACAACAACTGTAACTGCCAACTTACCACCACCTCTTGTCAATGTAATTACAAGTTACAGAGACACTGTTATCCCCTAAAGCTTGCTTCAAACTGTGATTGCTGGCTTTATGTCTTGTAAGCACACATTGTTACATTCCCACACAAACAAATCGCCAAAACATGTTTGTCCTGCTAGGTAAGTGTACTTTTATATTCCACATTTGTGTCCATTGAGTCTTTAATACAGGTAAATAAATAGGGGATAGCTGAAAAAAGTCTCAAGGACAAGCCTATGGAAATTACAGACGCTAAAACGAACATTATTGCATTGCCTATCACTGCAAAATCTGCTAGAGGCCTGATGTCCTCCAATCTTCACTTTCAACTAAGCTTTCCAGTACCTTCTCCTCTGCTTACTAGCTGCTACACCTTCCTTCTTTTTCAAAATCTTGCATTAAGAACATAAGAATAGTCTGTCTCTGGAAATCAAACAAGCTATCCAACCAGCAACAACACTAATGAACAGTTTTCTACAGATTAATGTCCTAATACCCACCACCACAGCATGCACCCACACAGTCTCACATATACTTCACTTACATTAAGCACCAGTATTACCTGATGCTGGAAAGACAGAAATTGAACTCTGTGTTCTAGATACTCGCTTCCCCTTCCATCTTCTCATATACCCACATCCCAGCAACTAAGCTAATCACATCACTTACAAAGTTTTCTATGACATCCCATTGCCTTACTTTGGGGCAAACGTACGGCTTGCAGTAAAATTCTGATTCCTTGTGCTGGCAGCTACTTGGTCAAAGCGCCCTCGTGGGATGCTGTACATTGCACGATCAGACCTGTTTACCCACAATGGAACTGGAACTTTTATCTTCCGATGTTGATTTTGCATGACATCTATTTTTCTCTCTTCCGCATCTTTACTGTTTCCTGGAGATGTGCATTTTTCAGCAAGCCCTGCCTTGGCCACCTCTTCTCCAATATCTATTTTTTCATATTCTGCCTGGGCAATAATGGTACCATCTTCGTGCTTGGCTTTGTGATGTATTTTTATTTCCTTTTCAAAAACTAGGCTGCTCAAAAACTTTTTCCCCTGTAAAATAGAATTACAATGAAGTTGCATACCAGACACTCTGAATACTTTCAGCTGGCATCAGCCATCTTTCTTCTAAGAAAAAGAGGATGTGTTTAAGACCAAAACCCAAAGAGCTGCACAGGTAGAGCTTATGTTTAACACATTTATTCTGAAACAGTGCTGTATTTGTACTACTATAGCTGTACCTGATCTAACCACTGTCAATGCCAGACTGGACTTCAACACCAACAGTCCTCCCTCAATGTTCAGCTTTGAAGAATTCAGTATCATTTATAAGTGACAGAAGTCCAAAGTCCCATCAGCTCTCAAGAGAAGTTGACAACCAGGTTATCAAAGTCTTTTGAAGGATACTAGGCCAACTATTTAACAGTATTATACAAAATAAAATTTAAAAATATTTTAATTATTACATTGCTTAACAGCCTTTCAGTAAGCAGTCCAGAAGTTGAAACAGAACATAGTGACAAATTAATTACTATGTGTATCTACCTTATGGAAATCTACATCACTGAACCTACTCATTTAGAACTCGGGACATGCCAGAATTGGCAGCTATAAGTTTCATCGGAAATATCAAAGAAAACCAGCTTTGAAATACTGGGGAATATGCTCAAAACCTTCACAAGACATC
The DNA here is from genome assembly GCA_013400875.1 of Anhinga rufa. Lineage (NCBI taxonomy): Eukaryota > Metazoa > Chordata > Aves > Suliformes > Anhingidae > Anhinga > Anhinga rufa. Next base: position 8,144 of record VZTV01053716.1, read on the forward strand.
TGGGAAAAAGTTCTCTCTTATTAACAGATTATTTTTTTTCTTTTTGCCCCACCACTTTCAAAACCAAGCTAGTTTTGCTGAAAATTAAGAATGGAAGGGATGGGAGCAGGAAAGCTGCACAGAGCAAGCAAATAAAGCTTTGCCTCAAGCAACAAGAACTGGTTTAAAAAAAGCAAACAAACAAAAAAAACCCCAAAACAACACACAAACAAACCAAAACCAAACCCCATGGAACTGAGAACAGATTTTCACCTGTCCTAACTAATCATACTAAGTAATGTCAATAGGACCACAGGGACGAGACCATACACGAGGGGTCTCAGGATCTCCTCTAAATGATAAAGGGATACAACAAGGCAAGCCGGACAGCTGCTTCCTGCCTCCTCCTCCTCCTGCAGCTGCTGCTCCCAAGCCACCAGCTGGCAAAGCACAGGCAGTGCCAGGGACAAGCCCTGAAGAATCATGACATTAAGACTGTGAGTGGTGTCCTAGAAGGGGAAACGCCACTAGTAAAACTCAACCAATGGTCACCAGTGCCATTCAGGAGGGCTCAAAGCTTTTACCAGTCCTGTTGGCATCAGCTCCTGAGCCTTTCACGTTCACTGCTGGCCAGGGATGACAGACTTCCCGCTACCACTCACATTCACCTGCTATTCCCTCTCCTGACCAAAAGTTTGTACAGTACCCAGGCACACGGCATTCAAGCAGCTCAGACGTGAGTGAATTTATCGCAGGTTCTGTGACCAAGGGAGGTATTTTTCCCTCTGAAGGGAAAGAAACAGAGGTTCTTTGTTTCCTCAGTGCCCGAAAGAACTCGGGTCAGTCAAAAATAGGCCTGAGGCCCTGAAGATGGTGAAAGTGTACTCTAAAAATCACCTCTCAGCACAACCTGAATCATTTTTGACAAAACCATTTTAGTCTCTAGAGTATGTTCTTCAGGGCAACAGATCAGACAGTCCTTCCCAGCATGCCCTGCCTTCACAGTTAAACATCCCGTTAAACATCTTAGAAGACTCCTCCTGGTGACACTGTGCTGATATCTGTTACAGATCCCATTATCTGAATGCTTCAAAATCAGTTACTCACCTGATCAAACATGTTTAAGTTCTGATCATTTGGTATCTGCAGCCCCCAGAGCCTGTACTTCTTGGCTACACTTGGACATTGCAAGTTTGGTGGAATTTCAACTATGTCTGATCTATTCAGAACCTCAGAATTTCCATAGTCAATGTACAATACCTGACACTGCAACAGTAATATAAAATATAAAATATAAATCAGCAGAGGTTACATAAACCCCCTACAGAAATATGCACTAACAACTACTAGAATATAAGCATTTTAACACACATGCACATTGCAGAGATCAGACTCTTCCGTACTAAGACATCCTTCAGAGGAAGTAACCGAGTCAGAGAAATTTCTCATGTTGGCACCTGCCTAAAAGCTTAGCAAGAAAACTTTAAGTAACAAAACAGATCTTTGCTGGCAAGTTGGTTGTTTTTTTTTTTCCTCTAAGGGCTACAATTAAGAGGCAAAAGTCTTTCTTCAATGTACAGATATGCAACCTAATGTTTCCATGCCAGCCAGATTGTCTAGAAATAAAATTTTAAATAGGAACTACTAGCCTTCTGTATTAGTCACCTAATGCTGATTAACAACTCTTTCAGGTCATTTGCATCCGTGCTAACAAGTCACACAAAGGCTGCCATTTTCAACACTCAGAAGTTTTGAGATTAAATTAAATTACATTGCTTAACAATATTAACTACCACTCATTAATCTCTTTATCAAAGAGGTACAAACAGCACTTCACAAGTATGTCATGTTTTGCCAGCCTTTTTATCAGCATTTTTCAAAACTACAAGTCACTTGAATTTGCATCCCACATGTATATTCACTGTGAGATATTCACTGTGTGTATATTCACACAGCAAGCTTCGAAAAGAGGAGGAACTGCATTTATTCCTATCATCCTGCATGTAGAACTGATATACGATTAAAGGCTTTTAAGAAATGGTTCCTGCCTTTTCATTGTTGATCACTTGCTGCACCATACATCTGTACCAACATCTATCTTCAGAAAAACAGCCACCATATATCTGGAAATTAGGAAAAAAAGATCAAGAACAGCATTCTGAAAATATAAGCATACCTCAAAATGGTAATACATTACAAATCTGATTTTCACATTCTCCTATAATTATCCCAACAGCAGTATGAAAACAAAGTAACACATTTGATATCCCATCTCTCATAATGATATATGCTAATCCTTCAAAAATGTAATCCTCTACTCCAAAAACAATAGCTCAAAGAAAATTTTGCGATTAGAGAAACACCAGCATTTTACAGAGCAGACTCCCATGGCTTTTCTGTTAATGTGTTGCTACAACATTTTGTTTACACTGACAGCTTAGTAAGCCCGGCAAAGGAACAGGACAGTCACACCACAAACATGCTGGGTTTGCTGTTGTTGCATTTTCTTCCTTTTCAAGGGGAATGTAGAAGGCCATTTACCTGCACACACCAACAGTTCAGACAAATCATTTTATTTAAACCTTACTTTGCAATAAGCCGTCAGTAGTTCACACACAAAACCAAAAGTTGCCATCACTCTTTGTATGCTTGTCATAGAACTGCTATTAAATATGTCGTTGTTATCTCAAGAGTACTTTGTCCAGCACATTCAACATTACAGGTTTTTGCAAGATCTTCTGTACTTCTTCAGATGGAGCAATGAATCACTTCTCTGAAAAAGCATTGCTCTCTTGTTAAAGATAACCCATAATTTATACTGGACAACGAAAGAGAATTCAGCATTCTGTATATTGCCTTCTTGTATTATTTCCTGAGTGTTAAAAAAACCCTATGGTTGCATAATTTAACTGAAGTCTGAAGTGCGGAAAGATTTAAACTTGCTCATACAAAATAAGCGTTTTCTTTACGAAAGCCAGCAGTTTTTAAAGAGGACTTAAGAAAATATAACCTACAGCATAATCAAAGATCAAGAAAATACCTAAGAAAATGGTTGCATAGAATTAAGGCTTTTACATCCAGGTGAAAAACAAACTCCAAATATACACAACCTACTTACCTTATTAAAATCAGGTTTGCCAAAAACTGCATTAGCCCGAGGACAAGCTTCTGCCAGCGCACAACTTAATTTCAAGAGGTCATTACATCTATTGACATTCTAAGAATTGTGGAGAGAGATGTAAGTTATTAACTGTCACTTTTAATAGATGCTTGATGGCTTGTAACAGCCAAAAATTAAATCAAAAGAGTTGTACTGCTGTTGAGACAAGTAATGCCCCACCTTAAGCTTTCAATCTTCATGATTTTAGTTGCATCTGTAAGCCTGCTCTCATTTTCTTGCAAAAATTAATGAAACGGATCAGGAGCAGGTAATGTACCCAGAGAAAAAGTTTGCAACAAATGTTTTTAACAGTTCAATTACTGGAGGTCTTACATATCAATCCTTCCTCACAAATTTTAGTATGTATTTGGTATTCCTTTTCTTTCTCTCCTTAATACAACAAGACAACAGCTCTGGTGTACCCCTTGTGCTCTTTACACACAAGGCTTTAGTTTGGCTGAGAGAAGCAGCGTCTTTCCCGTTACAAGTTGCTACCTGAACCACTGTAAAACAGGGTCAATTCCAGGAATATGGAATTTATTAGACAACATTCTACTCGTAATTCAAAGCAAAGGATCCACAGCTCAGAGCAGGAAAGAAAACGCTAGTGCAACTAAACATTTTGTTATCCTCAGAAGTACACTCCTAAATTTTGTACCCTACAATATCAAAAACATGGAGACTGAGTCTCAGAATGCCAAGGTAAGAACCTAAAGGACAATTACATCTACAAATTCCTTTATTGGAAGAAGCTAGTCCATAAACAGAATGAGTTAAGTTTCGTCCCCCTCCCCAAATTCCTGTTAGGGACATGACAAGCAGCATTACCTCCTCCAGCTGGCTCAAAGCTACACAGGTGTTGACTAATAGGCACACACCAGTTAGCCAGCAGACCAAATAGAAAAGGCAAGCTTTGGTACTCCTGGATTTTCCCCTCTCCCTGCTGCACCCCCCACATTAATGAAAACTACTCATTATTTGGGAGGTTTTTTACTTTTCCTCACTCCCCCCATCCAACATCCTCCTGCTCATCTACGCAAAACCTGGAAGGACCTAGCATCTTTGAACCACCTCCATGTCAAGCTTCATTGAAACTGCCCCACGTGCTCAGCTGTTAGAGGGGAGGGGATCCACCCCCAGCAGGGCTCCAACAACTCTTCAGTCAGCAGCAAATATTTTAACTCTCAATTTTTTTTTTTTTTTGCATAGGGTTTACTAAATATTCAAGAAAACCCAGCTACAATTCAAATTGATGGATGAACAATTCTTTTTGACATTTCAGAAAAGAATAACTGATTTCAGTTTCAAAGGGCACAGTAATACTTGCAATTCTGAACTCTAAAGTAACTTTTTTTTTTCCAACAGCAAATGCTATCGTTTATTCTCACTTCTACAGAAACTTGCTGTGGCAGGGGGGGAGATAAGATTAAACGCCTCGGTTAAAATCAAATAGTTCTCTCAATTCACCTGTGCCCAAAATGTTACAGCATCTTCAACGTGGCAGCCCACAACATCTTCCGCTTGAGGGAGGGGAAAGAAAAACAAAAATTTAATTATTCTCAAGTGTAAATTGTGCATTTCCTTGTTTCAAAAGCCAGCTCACATTACCTTTGTCATACTCTATGTCTCCATCCATGACAAGAGATTCTGAAACGTCACAAGACAGGTACAGTTAGAAGAGAAATTAAGGCATTCTTCCCGGGGCCGGTGGTGCGGGGAGGCACGCGCCCCGGCCCGCGGGCTCCCCTGCCCCACGCGCCCCGTGTATCCCACCCGCGGCTCCGCGGGCTCCTGCTGCCCCGTCGCCTCACCCCCGCGCCTCTCCTCAGCCCGTCGCCCTGCCCAGCCGGAGGCACCCCTTTCTTCAGCGAAAAACGCTTTCTTGTTTGTTTGGGTTTGGGCTTTTTTTACGCGAGGAAGCGCCATACGGCTGGCACGGCCGCTGCTTCCCGCCGGCGGCGCAGGGCCCCCCCCTCACCGCGCGGCCCCGGGAGCCCGTGAGGGGCGGCCGCCGGCCCCCCCC
>VZTV01053716.1:13356-25857 GCA_013400875.1 Anhinga rufa
TCAGCGCCGGGCGGGCGGCGGCGCTGGCCCTCCCTGCGCCCCCGCCGCCAAGGGCGGCCCCTCACCCGAGGCCCAGCAACCCGACCCGGCGCAGGGGCAACCCATGCTCTAGAAAGCTTGTGGGCACCAGGCTTGTTCTGCAAATCCACACTTGTATGCCCAGATGCCGCCTTCGCCGCACAAAAGGGTGGCCATCCGGTGTGTGCTGGCCCCGGTTTGGAAGCATAAGCGAAGCTGCAGCGGGGAGGCTCCTGCACTGAAGTCATCTTCTCTGCCGGCCTCGATGTACCCCTTGAACGCGCTCGTCCCATTGCCCTTGTGCAACGTGTCAGCGTGTGTCTTACGGTTTCACGTACAGTGATGGGCAATTTTCCTGTCTCAATATGAGAAAGTGTCCAAAAAACATGCAGACGTGGCACTTGCAGGGCATGGTTTAGGAGACATGGTGGTGTTGGGTTGATGGTTGGACTTGATGATCCTAGAGGTCTTTTCCAACCTTAACGATTCTATGATTCTAAGATAAGAATGAAAACTGATGGAGCCATCAGCGAGGTAGGGGTGCCAGTGTTACACAGGCGACGCGTTGTGGTTGAGGCTGGGACATTCCCCAGGGACGTAACTGAAGGAGCGCGTGGGCTCGGCGCCCAGCCAGGGCCCACCGGCACAGCTGCAGTGAATGTAAAATTAGAGCTAAAACCAGTGTAAAGAACAGAAGACAAATGCTAACGGCTCCAAAGCAAGAGTAGCCTTCTAGACAAAAGTAGTACCTTCTGTTACCAAAAAAAAAACAAACCTCAAACAGGTACACCTGTGCAAGGTCTTTCAGACTGGAAAACCTTCGTTGTTTTCAATTATATTCGGGCTAAGAAAAAAAGCTATCACTACCTGCGAAGTTTTCTCTTTCCTGAGGCTACACGGCTACAGCAAAACTGCCGCTAGAGACTCCAGGGACATACAGACACGAGACCTGCAAACCGTTTAATATGCACGTGCTGTAACAGCACTGACAACTTGACAAAGTAATTCTGCACGGGTGCCGTTACTGGCTGTGAATTCACACATTGCATTCCCCTTCCTGCCAAACCTAAGACAGACAGACACATTTTATATTTAGTATCAGAGAAGCACAGAAGGGGAAGGAGCCCCTTGCCCTCCACTTAAGATTGCTGACCAGTCTCTGCTATCATAAATAACCAAGGTGCATCTAAGCCTTTTCATAGGATAATTAAAAACTAGTGAAAAAAATATGTTCTGCACTCTAGGAGTGTTATATTAATGGCAAAATATTGATTTGAAAGCCAGCTATTTAAAAAATGAGAAGAGCTTAAGCATTGCCTAAGACCTACGCAATTAGGCTTTACCAGCTCAGAGCACTCTGTGTATGACAACAAACCATTTCTCCCGTGCCAGATTCCTTGGATTAGAGTCAGAAATGGTTAATGCGTCTAGCTATTGACAGATATACGCCCACAAATAAATCATACAGATGAACTAATAACTTATCTGTCCCATGATATTATGTTCAAAGTTCACGACTGCTCTCAGGAAAACAAACCATCAACACAAGTGCATGTTTAACTGAGCTCTTTATTTAATGACTACAGTTAATGGCAAACATAGTGGCATTTGGTCTCTGCTTTTACCTTCTTTTCTTAATAGGGAGATTTTTCAATAGAATTGGAGGTTGTGCTTTTGATCCTACAAAATGATGACTTTTTTTAAGATAAAATTAAGAGTAATTCCAGTTAACTGCAAATTTCACTTAAGACATTACAGCAGTGTCCAGTTTTCACAGCCAGCAACATTGTGAGATATATTGTACCTGTTTTTTCATGTACAGATCTGAATAAAAATTCTGCAGAAAAGTACTAGATGAGTACCAAGAAGTCAAAAGTATGCCTACTAGTAAGGAAAGTGAGTTTCTTTTACTTGGGCTTCATCAACATGGGTGAAAAGTGGTCAGAACTCCTAAGCAATATTTAATGCAGTTGGTATTTTTATGCTCCCACCTAAAAGTTGTTTTCCAACTAAAAAGAAATAGCACAAAATAAATGTAATAACTTTTTTGTATCATTTAAGTGGGAATTTTAAATAAGCTTAAGCACTTTGATAAAACCAGTTCATGAGGCTCAAAGCACAGCTTAGTAAGACTGAATTTGGCAGAGCAAACATTTAAAACTGACAAGTATTTTTCACTCAGAATGTCAATAAAAGCACAATACATTATTTCCTAAAAGTAAAAAGTTATCAGTAGAAAAACAAAATACCGGGGGTTTTATAACTATTAAAACCTCTGTCTATAACAATATTTTGCTGTGAGAAATCTCATCTCTGAAATACAAACACAAATTTCTGGAACTGCATTCCCTAATGGGTATAGCCACAGGGATAAATACAAAAGTAGAATAAACTTCTGCTATTAAGCTTGCAATAATCTCCCTGAAATAGTTTTTCTGTATTTTTATTTACCTTTTCTTTACCAGTGTTATTTATATTCGTTTGTTTCTTGTAATTCTATTGTGAAATCCCCATTTACTGATGGGACTAATAGAGTATCTGTAGAAATGATTGCTTATTAGGATCTGAAGAGAGAGCTCAAATTAATATTTTTATTTAAGTTAAAGCAGTATGTTCCAGTGTAGAATTTAAAGCTAAAGGTACTTTTAGAACATTCACTAGACACTTTAATATATTATGCATTTAAATTAAAGTAACAGATTAACCTCTCTGATTGGCATCTGTAGTAATGGCAGTACCGCTCGGAGTTAAGGTAAATGGCCTTTTTTAATCTTTGATTTTGGGGAATGGAATTCCCTTCTCAGTCGGATACCAGCCACCTCCATCAGTCGCTGTACAACCAGCATGCACTCCCAAGAGCTCTCCTTCCCTCCCACAGCTGATACCTGAACACAAAAGCAAGTTGTCCTGCACCAAATGCATTCAACGTCACCACTTTTCCTCTGCCAATCAGGCACATAAAGGCATCAGGCACAGAGAGGCATTCACGCTGATGCAGATCAGAGCTTTGTAAGCTTCTCCCAACTCTTGCTATGAAGTCCTAGTACACACATACCACCTGAAAAGTCTTCTGTCCAAGAGACACCTTCAAGTATTTTTAAGGGAAAAACTGACTTGGACCTGTCTGTTTTCAAAGGAGACTAACAAAGTTAGCTCTATCTCTGCTTTTGCCTCCTAAACTGCAGCCTCTGCCAGTTATACCAAGTTCTTGCTGTGCTGCTTTGCAGATTTAAACCACCACACAGTTACCAAATTTTAAATATTCCTGTCCCCTACCTTTAACACAACATATGCTGCCACAGCTGTGAATATGGACAAAGATTACAAAAGCACATCTCCCTTCTTGAGGGACTCAGTGTTGGATTAGACATGATGAAAGAGTATCTGTTGGGTAAGTAAGCTTATATCAAACATTATATAATTATTTGTTTACATGCAATAAATAGAATATCCGTTTACACTTTTTTTTTCTGAAGTTTAGTGTAATCGAATCACTGTTACGAACAGTATCAGACGAACAGAATTGGGAGAATGGTACCAATAGAGAAACCTGGGATAAAGTATGCAAGCAGGATCCCTTCAAGTAGCTAGTAAGTATGTGTGGAAATGGATTTACATGTGCCCAGAACTTCACATGTAAAAAATATTTACACATTGGCAAGAACAGAGCCTAGAAAAGTGTAAGAGAAGAAGGGTATGGTTCAATTTTATGTAAAGGCGATGAAACCAACAGAAAGAAAAAAAAAACAGATTTAAATAAAACATTAAAATGTCAATATTAACAGAACAAATCCCACCAAGTAAAAATCCACAAACACGGTGAGTTCTAAGGACACTATAAATAAAGTGCGTCATAAAAGTCTAAGAATAGGGCATATATTTTCTTTGCCCTACTGCAATGTAATTCTTAAATACATGCTTATTCTCTCAGATCTTAAAAAACAGTTCTGTAAAACTCTAAATATGATTTTCCATTCTCAAAGGAATATCTATTTAACAATTCTGGAGATTAGAAACGCATTGACTGAAGTACCAATTTTATTACAACAAGATAATTAAAAATTAATTTCAGTAATAGACCAAAACAGCAGAATAAAGAAATTAAGAAATACAAGTATGCAGGTAGGCACAGCAAAAATACTCTTCAATACAACAATTAGCACTCTGCCATATAATGAATATTTCTTTATTAATCTCATGGCTTCTTTGATGGCACTGGACTTTTCTCTTTCCTTTTAGCAGCCTTCTCCTTCTTCAGCTGTAACAAAGAGAGACACCAACAGTGGTTCAAGCATTAATTTGCAAGTCCGCTAGTAATGCAGTATGAAGTCTCTGCATCCAGTCATAAATTTACCAGAGTGATACATGCAATGGAGAGAGCTACAGATCATTATTAGCCCGACTTTTGCATCAGAGGACAATGGAGCACTTCCATAGCTCTGCAGCTGCTCTCCTATTCAAACCAAAGCTGCCTTTATCACTGGTATATATCTATACCTAGACTACCAGTCTATTTATGCATCTCTCAAGGCCAAAGTGCCTCACAAATGTTCACGGTTTTATCTTTATGTCAATGAAAGATAAGAAGTTTTATTACAGACGTGTAACAGACACAGTTCGACTAACCAGCATGCACAAAATCACATAGGAATTTTGTTGCTGAGGTAGATGCTACACCTCCCCCTCGAGTGTCTCCTCACCGACGCACAAGGTCACGTCTTCCTCTTGTAAGATTTTCCTACACAGTAGGCTCTATAGCATGGTATGATTTACCAACACACATACATTTACTCTGCCGTTTTGTAGTAAGACTAGTAATCCAAACAAATCTATCTGTTGTTTTTAGAAGCAACAGTTGTTCTCAAGTATTGTTACTTTACTGAATGCAATTCTATTTAGAGCAATTATATAAAAGGGATGCATGGACTTTTGCATCTCATCTAACATAAGTTATCATGTTGCCATCAAAAATGCAAGGAAAAATAAAATAATATTTTTAACATGCTTTTTTTTCCCCCATAAAATAGTGTTAAAAGGAAGCAAGGCCCCAGTCCTGATTTGGATGTCTACAAATGAACTCACAGCTAAACAATCCTGTTGTTGGTCTACACAGGAACTAATTTTAAAACATTTTTCCATATTTGGAGGCTTGAAGTTTGTATCTGAAATTCCTACTACTTTTTTGCAAAGAAAATAAAACCTTAGGGGGAAAAGGAAACGTAGCAATTTGGATTTGATACTAACATGTTTTCTCCTATAACCTGATAATATGTGTGTAACATCTTACCATATTCTGTGATGATTTCCAAAATACAGAAAATTATTTAAAATTTCACAAAGCTAGAAGAGGTTGCTCATTAACAAACACCTTGTTGCAAGCAGTAATCATAACAGCAGTTAAGATTTTTAAAGTTAATTATGCAACATTGCCTTACAAAAGAATTCATAAACAGTCAAGACATACTTCCAGCAGAGATGGTGGAGCTAAGGAGCTAATGTGGGGAAAGTATAAGTATTTAAGCACCTAAGTAACCTACACTGCAGGGCATTTAAATTTACGATACAGTCGGTGGGGTGGAGGAGGCATCTCTAAAGGGGTGATTCAGATCGTCTAAGAAAGACTCACCAAATTTCGCCCAACTACACAGGCATTCATAAGGAAAAGAACATCATAAAGTTTTATAAATGAGGTAGCAAGCGCACATTCCTGAATGTCACAGGTGACTTTCTGTGAGTCTGCTTTGTTCTTTCTTTTTTGTCACATAGTAAAGTATTTTGGTTTTCTGTATTGGAGAGTTACCTCAAGAAAAATCTGCCCAGTTAAGGTAAATATCATCCCAGCCATGACTGACCTCTGAAATCCTGCGATAGCTTATAATTGTATTTAGAACTTTAAGAAGCTAGTGTTTTCTCAGGAAGAGAACAAATGATATAATGCATTTATACGCCACTTAAATCATACATTTATCTTTTTTAGACATCCTCTTGTGAAAATATATTTGAATAAGCAATAAATGTAGTAACTTGCCTGTTCTTGAGAACGTTTTTCAAAGTAAGGCATGTCATTATCTTCTGAATGTTTTCCATGAGAAACTTGCCTTGTGGCACTAGAACCACCTGAAGAAAAAAAAAAAAAACAACTAACTTTTTTCATTAATGATACTTGCTATTCCATAGTTACATTTTACATTTGGCAAAACATTTAAAATGAGAACACCTTTATAGGCAAGTAACAAACGCCAGCAACTGAGACCAAAGAGTAGCCTCTTTAGTCTAGGCTAGCAGCTATTATAAATAGTCTTGGAGGAGTTCAACAGTTATATTAATTGCTAAATTCTTATACTAAATCAGGAACATAAAATAAGGATAACTGATCCATGCAGAATTCCATGCAGAAAAGACTTTCTGGCAGAAGGCAGTTTCACAGGATTGTGCTGAATATGTACAATCTATTCAGATATTGTGAGCTTCTAGTAGGAATTAAAAATTTTAAAAACTGATCCAATGAATAAGTGACACCATTAATGCGGAAGATACCAAATGCTAGAAAGAGATCACTAAAGTTAAAAAGCACATCATGACCAAAAATAACAAGCAGTAACAAAACGGTTATTCCAAGTACCTCAAGCACATGAATGTACTAACTTTTCACATAACAAGGCTTCAATACTCATATTAAATTTTAACTTTGATGCCGTAAGCATCCTTCAACTCATAAATATTTTTTTATTTATTTTTTTTAAATATAATTAATTTTATATTAAATACTTCTTGTTAAACAGCATTATCCTACTAATATAGTACCTGCTATCTGTGAGATGGATTGAGCAGAACTAGAGGGTTCCTGAAATGCTTTTAGAAATGGATGATCCATGCTGGTAACAGGGGATTCTAAAAGTTCAGCAGAAGGAGCCCCTGTTAGAAAATAAGTTGAATGAAAACAAAAATTAACTTCATGATATATATTAAAAACGTACATGATGGGGTCAAAACAAGGCTACAGATTAATATCTACAACACTCAGTGCAGACCCCATAAACTCAAGTTTACAAAAGCATAAAAGGCTTCAAAAGATATTAAAAGCTTTGTTTCTTTAATTAGTATGGCTATGCTATTGTTTCTAAGCTTCAGACAAATCCAGGAAACCAGATCAGAATTTTAAAAAGAAATAACGAGTGCATAGCAATAATAAACCAAACAGTATTTCAGGATAGAATGTGTCCATTACTAAATGACACAAAATCACAGAGCAGCAGAGGTATCAAGGCCAACTAATGTGCCTGTCAAAAATAAAGTTCTACAAATTACCTCTTTTTTTTAATGCTGAACAGCTATTAACCTTTGAGTTTGGGGAAAAAAAAATGCTCTAACTGTATAACCAAGAAATACCTGGGCAGTATTAGGCTAAAGGATTCATGTAAATATAACATGGAAGTATTAAGAGAAAAACAGAAGTTACAGAGTTCTTTCTAAAAGATATGCTCCACTTCAACCAGAAGCTACTGGGCTGAACACCAGAATTACTGATAAAGAGGTTTTTTATCAATTCACTACAGGAAGTTGGACAAGATGCTTATAGTGGTCTCTTCACCCCTAAGGACTGCTGGAAAAAAAAATCTGTCTTAAGTGTTACTCCTACTGATCTGGTTTGCCTTCAGACTTTGAAAGTCTTATGTTGAATTACTACTTTTCAAAACTACTTAGTTGGAGAATTAAAATTTCACCTCAGGTCAGCTGCACTTACCTATTCCACTGTCATCAAGTCTCATGTAGCCTTCTGCTAGTGAACTAAAACCAGTCAGTCCTCCCATAGCAGCATAAGGAACATCCTGCCCCACTGGCTTTCCTTGGGCTAAGCGCTCCTGTTTAGTTTCCACGACTGTTTCATGAGCATATGTTGGCTGACCACATGCACAGGTAAAGCCACTATGAAAGCCCGAACACTTGGAACCTAATTAACAAATAAATAAGTGTACTGAGTGAGATGATAATGGAATTTATACTTCATTGCAGACAAAACGGTGTTTCCCTGAACGGATCTTGTCAAAAACTGGAGTTCCTTCACTGCAAAAGCATCCAGCTATGCTTTCTATTTCAAAGCACCTGAGTGATTTGGGGCAAAGCAATCAGCTATCTTTCCTGAAACCTATAGCCTCTCTTCATCATGATATGAAAATGCTGTATAAAACAGGACAAAGGATGAATGTGGGGGTTAGATCATAGGGGTCATCCAGCCTTAGGGTCTCATTCAGTACCTCTGAGGATGGAGATTCCACGTCTCTGAGCAGCCTGGAAGACTGCTGGTCTTCCCTTGGAGCAGGCATTTCTTTCCTAATACCTAATTGGATTTCCTGTGTTGCAACTTGTGTCCATTGCCACTACTAACACCCTTCTCTATCCCTCCCCTGACAAAAAATAAAATGAGGAAAAAAATCTGTTACTGGGTAAAGAAGACAACCTTGTTAGTGTTTTGGCAGCGTTATCTCCAAAGGTGTACAGCACGTGTCAATATTGCATGGCCAGAAAACTTCAAATTGCAATTTAAATGTCTTTTAAAATTAGCAAAATTATCTGAGTAGTAAACAGGGGCTGTGGCAACAGCAAAATAGCTTCTACATAAGAGTACCATTAGACTGACTTTCAGGGGTTTTTTAACCTTACACAGCCACAGGATGTAACTGAAATAGTTATACAAATGACATGTGACATTCAGAAAACACAGAGCAAAGTGAAGTGATGTATCTGCCCTAGCTACAGCTAACACTGTCTTCAAAGCCCTGATGGAGCAACGATGTGAACAAGATATTGAGGAACTGATTTTGCAGATGTTTCATTATACAAATTACCCTGCTTCCCACTCCCAGTTACAGTTCATTTTGCAGAGCACCAAGAAAGATTTTTTTTTAAGTCTTGTGTAGTATGTTCAGGGATCACATTCTTGGAAATGTTAAAGGCTTTTTCTCATAATTTTGGGCACTCCTCAGTAACAGAGCTCTGACCCTGTGTTTGAATATAGAATAAAATATATACAATACATAAAGTGCAGCAGCAATATTTTTTCAATTATAAAGAGAGTATACCTCTGATCTATCCATCACATTAGATTTATATAGCACTGGGCTAGACTAATACCAGTACATTAAAACAACACAAGTCCAAAATAGAAGCAAGTCTTGACACGTCTCTGTGTAATCTATGAAGGCCTCAGAAGAGTCAGGTATTTTTGAGAAACACTAGAAAAGTGCATAATGCAAATGATTATTAAAAACACTGTGTTCTAAGGATTCAGTCTGAATCATCCAATTGCACATTTAAGACTTCTGCATTACTTAGAGCAAATTCTTGAAAGGCTGTCATATAAACATTTTATGTTTTATTCTGTGGGATCTGATGCTCATCCAGCAAAAGCTGTTTACGATTTTTCCTGTACAAATTAGACAGGCTTCATGAAAGAAATTTACTAACAGTACAGAACAAAAAAATCTTCAGCTTACATAATTTGAGGTTTCAAACTAAAACATCTTTATGCATTTAGTTTCTATGGTTAATAATTACTGCTGTTTCATTTCAAGCAAAAAAACCTTCCTCTTAACGCCTTCTCAAACCTTTTGCTTGAAACTCCATTCCCATCTGCACTTCTGGACCCACAATCTGTATGCTCGGGAACTGCTTTGTTAGTGCGCTAACAATAGCACTATTTGGGAACAGAGCGCTACTCCCTATTGAGTTGAGAAAAGATATAAAAATACACTAACGTTACATTCAACCAGGCAATAGAGGAACAGAGATCAACACTTCTCTCTCTCAAGCTACCAAGTTCAAGTAGAAAAGTCACGTGGCATGCAGCAGTGGAAATGACAAACTGCAAATGGGGTGCTTTCATACTGCCTAACTTCAGGTGGCTGTCTCCATATGTACCTAACTGAATCACTCAGAAACTTACGCTCTTTCACAGAACTTGGGGAAGCTAAGGATTTTGTTTCTAAACCCTCCTGTGCAAAAGACGATGCCTTCCTTCCCACTTTCCATCCTTCTGCAAGGACCAAAATACACATCAGTGGCAAGTGCAGCACATACCTAATAATCTGGGCAGAATACAGATCCCCAACACGCTGTTCCTGTTAAGTTTCCTAGCAAAGAATGCTGCAAGCCCATCAATAACTTACAAGAGTTACATGAAAATCCAGGTGCTGCACTGTGCTGATCAGCAAAGTGTTTGCATCTACAGCGGATGGGCTGCGTGCCATTTAGAGGGACATAGTGATAGGACTGGCACAGGCAATGGCTCACTCTACAAGGCACACAAATAGGACGGTCTTTGGGAATCACTTCATAGTCCGTTTTGTGTTGTTTGTACCTAAAACAGGCAAAAATAGTAACTTTTATAACTTTGTTAGTATTTATCAGAAAGCTGCCTGAAAGGCTTCTAATTTATCTTACAAATTTGGTTTTGAAGTATCTTTAATTATATTAATTACTGTTAATTTTCCATTAAATGCATAAAATCAGGTGCTTTTACATCCATTCATTACATAACAATCACAAATCCTTATGCTTCATTTTGACAGCACTATCAGAATCAATCTGGTCTACAACTCATGACTTAAAGTAAAATTTTTTGAAGACTACAAAATCATTCTGGTCTCAAAAAGATTATTGAGATTTAGATTTAAGGACAGTTCTTATGATTTAAAACCTAACTTTCTCAACCCTTAGACCTTAAATTAACTTGCCTATACTGTACTGTAGTGTATCTGGATACTTTTTGCATTTTCCCAATTTAAAAAAATACAACAGCTCAAAAAAATTAAAAGATTCCTACCGGTGAGTACAAAAGCACAGTGTCTCTGGTCCCACAAGCTTACAGTCCATGCCAGTTGGTGATCTCCAGCTCACATACAACCTGTTCTGTAACCGAATTGGTAATACTTTTCTTTTGTACTCCTCATATTCCTCAGGAGTAAAGAGCTTTCCTCCATCATCATCACCTACAATTCTGTAAGCATGTCATAAAAAAACCCACACGAAAATGAAGACAATAAAAGTAGGTTTCTCAAGATACTTTTTCAAATAATATATAACAACACTTTTGCTGTAAATGCAAAAAAAATAATCTTATATTTCATAATACTGTTCTAGTGATATACATTTAACAGAACTATAGCTGAATTTTACAGAAATTTTGTGAATAACACTTTTAAAAAATTTGCTCTGACAGACTGAAAAGCAGGGTTGTAAGAGAGAAGGAAAAAATTAACAAAGCAAACTACCAAGAGCCTTTTCATACAGTGGAAAAAGCAATGGGTTGCATAACCAGGCAGCTCTGCCTCAGACTTCTTGAATGACCTCTGGCAAGTCACTTCACCTATCTACACCTAACTGTACTGCAGACTTCAACAGGTTACCTAATCTTAGTGTAGTCTGAGTAAGATTATTCAAATACAAGTAGGGAATCACACTGCCATCAAAGTAACAAACCATACATCCAAGCTGTCTTCTACTTTGCAAGAAGACAATCCTAGTTTCTGTACATAAAGTTGACAGCAGCTGTATCCCACACCTCGGACAGGCCCATCTGTTTAAGCTATCACCACGTTCAAATTCAAAGTCACCAAATAGGTGGAACTCCAGAGCAGCATCCAAATTCCACATTTATGGAGACAACTGAAGATGCTAAGTAAACTCTGTAAAATGCAATTTAGACTTAATTGCAGCACTTAACTATGCTGAAGGTTAGTTTACTAATGTCTATAAATAGTTCAGTTGTTATTTGTTGAGTGTGCTAAAACATACTGAATGAGTGATTCTTTGTGAAATATTCTGTGGATTTGTACATTGCCAGTACTGTACAGCACCAGAATAATGTGTCAACACATCACTGTCATTTGCATGTCAAGCCAGCTGACACCCACTGAACCGGTGCATAACTATTTAAGAAATACCGCTGTGCCTACTACCTCTTGATGTTTACTCAACGTTTTCCTAAGCTAAATTAAGACCACATTTCAGTAGAATGACTGATCGCCTGTTTATTTTTGCTCAAGTCCAACCCTTCAGGAGGAGTGACGAGGTTAGCGAAGGCACGCAGGAGCGCGTCGTCCCGAAAGGGTGCGCGGTTACACACGGCAACGCGCAGCTGGCGATGCACGAAGGCCTGTGCTTCCCAGAAGAGTAGCACGGTTGGCAGAGTACCCCTTACACCACATCACGCGGACGCGTCACTTGGCTCGCAGAGGGCCGACGTGGACCACACGCCTTCACGCCGGGCTGGCGCCCCGAGGCCTGCCGCTTCCCCGCGGCTGCTCCACGCCAGGGAGATGCTCCCTCTCCACGGACAGCCGCTCTCAGGCACCTTCACGTAGCCGGGGCCCTTCCGATTTCGCCAATAAATGGCGGGCGGGGAGGACTGTGACCCAACGAAGCCGCCGCAGACCCCGCAGAGGCGGCTTCTGGGCGGCGGGAGGCGAGCGGCGCCCGGCCCCC
>VZTV01053721.1:602-11646 GCA_013400875.1 Anhinga rufa
GAGCAAATACATGGAGGTGGAGAAGAGAGGAAAGTGGGCTTGTGATGGGGTGGTGGCAGCATGATGGTAGAGCAAAGGCAGGAAGTTAGAGACAGAGAAGAATGACTCAGTGGTTGAGAAAGGGAAAGGACAATGGGGCTATATTCTTAGGCTAGGACAAATGATCCTTGGTGCACAATAGGGACAACAGCTTTGTGCCGCCTTAACAATCCTTGAACTGGCAGTGTGTTACTCAAATACAAACCAGCTTCTAAAGATGAGGTCAGCAGATGTTCGTCTGAGGCTGCATCAACCTTCTGTTCACATTAAACTTGCCAAAGAAACACAGTAGGAAACTGCTTACAGTAAGTGATTGCTGAGGCAGTAAAATAGCTGTGATTTTCCTGACTCCTTTTCTAGATCTGCCATGGGTGCTGCCACCAGGAAAGGGCCTGGATTTCTGGGGCTATGGTGACTACAGAAGGGGGTGAAGGAGTGTGGACCCTCCTGATAGTACCAGTCCCTACCCCTACCTTCCCCTTGCTCATAGCAGTGACTGGAATGGCAAATTTTCTTCCACATTGGTACCACTCTGCTGCTTCCAGTCCTAGGACCCTTGGTTAGCCCCAAGAACCATCTGAGTAGCAAAACCCAACTTCTCCTACACTCTGAGAAGACATAATCCAGTTTCCGCCCATTTCTGTGCTTCTTACAGGGGCTGTGAGAAGATGCTCCTCAGACTGGGAGAGGAATCTTCCCTGAGCAGCAAAGCTACTTTTGTGGTTTTTTCTTGTCACTGAAGTGGCAGAAACAGAAGGAGGTGAGCTAGTTCAAAGGGGCCATCATCAACAGGGTTGAGAGTTTTGTAATTGCCAGCAATTTCCTTTCTGCTGTCTAGAATTCAAAAGCAGATAATTTTGGATATGAGAGAAGATGACAGTGCCAGTATCATGTATATATTTACACTTCTAATGTATATATTGAACGCGGTAATGAGGAGTCTAAACTGGTGGCTCCAGCTCCAGCCTTGGCTTGTGTTGTGGGTTTGCATTAATCGCTGGACTCTGGTCTTTTAGAATGGAGCATGTGCAAATTGCAGACACCTTTGCTGGGCTAATTGGGCATACAAACAGGATAACAGCTGACCAGAGATACATTGGAGCTGCTTGGCTTCATGCACAAGCAGCTACCTTGTATTTCCAGTTCCAGCAACTACACACTTATCAGGTCTAAGACTTGATTTTTCATAAGTGGGAGGCAAGACTTTCAAAATTGGTTGCTTAATACCATGGATTAAAAGTACTAAGAAAATACGGTAGCAACTAGTTGGCTGCAGTGTTGGGCTTTGAGGTTAAAATAATT
The DNA here is from genome assembly GCA_013400875.1 of Anhinga rufa. Lineage (NCBI taxonomy): Eukaryota > Metazoa > Chordata > Aves > Suliformes > Anhingidae > Anhinga > Anhinga rufa. The sequence continues at coordinate 1,944 of VZTV01053721.1, forward strand.
TGTATTCGTAAAATATTTTAGACCTTTGCATAGGAGTGTAAATTTTACAGAGCAAAGACATATATGTAATTGGTGAAGTGCAGTATTTTTGTGCACAGAATATTTTATTGAGCTCTCTAATGGACTAGGTAAATGGATTGCCCCATAAAAAGTTTACCAAGGCAATAAAAAGATCAAAGACATTTTTCACATTGCATCTCAAAACATCTAAACCAGTGAAGTTTAAGAGTTGTAATGTGACCTTCCAGCCTTGGAAAACTTGTTACAATGACTAATTGTCCCGCTTTGCACTTTCAAAAGGTGATGACTGTATAGAAGTTGAGATCTAAAGAAGAATAGGAGTGAAGTGTATGTGTGAGAGAGAGGCAGAAAACCAATTCTGTAAACAGCCAAAGGCAGAAAGTTATAGACACAGGCTATAATTAAGGCCTAATGAAAGAAGAATGGGCATGACATAAACAAAGGGCAGAAGAGTTGGTTATAACAGGAGGGTGGAGAATACAAAAATGAAAGACGATGTCCTGATACAAATAGAATAAAGAGCACATATAGAACAGTAGAAATGGTGGAACATTGTGAAGAAAGCAAACTGGGTGCAGCTCATTTACATTGCAGGAACTATAATCAGTACTTGCTTGAGATCACATACATATTTTGCTCACGGCTTCATCATCTAGGAGATAAACAGACATGCTAATTGCTAGCCAATAACATTTTTATCATGTACATCAGAGCATTACTGAACTCCTCAGTACTGTTACATGTCTGTTTAAAGTGAGTATACAAGTTGGCAATACATGCAGTGGATTATAGGACTGTGCAGCTGTATGGAGGTACAGAGCTTCAGGCTGGGACAGCTCAGGGGTCAGTGGCTTTCCTCTGCCACGTCTTAGGAGGGAAGCCACCTACATCAGGATGCTCCATCACCAGTCCATGTTCCTGGTATGCAGCATGCATATTCATACACAGGACACTGACATAGGCTGTGGGGCTGCTCAGAAATAGCTTGTGACAGACCAAGCTGATGGGCTGGGACTAATCAGCAGAAAGGAGCAGATCACTGCACACCGCTGACCTGATGGCACTGAAGCGCGAGCCCTGAGCACAGAGGGGCTCATGGGGCTTTTCTCATCAGACTCTGTTCTTCCTCCACAGCAAGCAGCCAAGCAGCAGCATGGGCACAGAAGGGTGTTAAAGCTGCTCATGGACAGTAGGGGAAAAGTGAAACCATTTTTCTTAAGGTTCCCCGGAAGAGATTGGCATCACCCAAAGTTTGGTCCGCAGTTCCCAGAGCTGTTAAATGCTGACCATCTTCTGCAAGGCTCTGTGCATCTTCTGCAAGCTCTGAGCCTCCTCAGCTCCCCAGGGTTTCAGTGAAAGCCAAGAGTGCTCAGTACTTCTTAACAAAAAGCACCCTGAAAAGTCAGGTTCCTGGATGTAGAAAGTGCCTCTCGGGCAGTAGTAGGTGTTCCTTCTGTCTGCTCAAGCATGCTTATGTGTTCAACAAATCATACATAATCATGTCAAATTATTAATATCTCATGAAATTTCTGGAGTGCTTTGGGAATATTTTCCTAATGTTTTATGCAAACTACTTTGCTTGTTTCTTTGAGAGCCTTTATTTGCTTATTGAACCACTGATCATTTTCAGGACAAAATTAACCTATTTGATATATAGAATCTATTAGTCCATGCAGTAGGAGTTGTAATTTTTTTTCAAAAATGAAGTGCATTTCTTTGTCCTGGAGGAAGGACCACACAGGCTTTAGCCAAGTGAAAACAGCTGTGTATAGTCTCTGGTACTTGCTTTGTAAGATCACATCTGTGTGGTCAGCATGTGCTGCAATACTATGAGCAGGCTATTTATAGATCAGCTGTTTAGATGTGGTGATCTGTCTGAAAATGTCAGTAGCTGCTCTGTTCACTTGATCATCACATTATATTTGGTCCAATTGTTAAAAAAATAGCTGAAATGCAGATACTGTTTTTGTTTATTCTCCGTCTCTCAGTGTTCACTAACTGCAGGTTGGCCAGAATATTTTCCAACTTCCCAGTCCTACTCTGGGAATGACATGAGGGGTGCGCACTCTGCTTCGCTTGTGAAATTCAGTACACCAGAAGGTCTGTATAATGCCTGTTTCCTACTTAATTTCCATTTAGACTGTAAGTGTCAGGAGTTTTGTGTTGCACAGGCTCTGTGTTCCTGCAGAGAATAATGCTTAGCATGTGTATCCAAGGTAAGTTTCCATTGTAGTCTATCAGATTGCATCAGACTTTCAAACAAATTCAGTTCTGGGACTGAGTATTTCCAGAGCTTTGGCTGCCTCCTCATATCTAATGAGAATACCTCATGTACTTTATTAGATAACTGCCTTGAGAAATATATAATTTTGCAGGATCTCATTTTTGAATAGGCATTACACTGCTGAGGTTGTGTGATAAAAAGTTTTAAATGGATAATGGATAGCATAGACTTGTGAAATTGCCCCTGAAAAAGCGTTATTTTTTCAGGTCCATTCAGTTGAGAAATATTGGATGTAAAGACATCTGGTTTTCTGTCCTCATTTTAACAGAGACGAGAAAAAGCCAAGTGGAAGAGTTGCACCATTATTATAATTTGCAAATGGATGTGGTCGCTCTGTTGTTTCCCATGTCATGGTTCAAAGGTGAACACAGAGACGAATGTCATACGAGATGACAGAAGTCATACATTCAGAATGTGCATAGATGTGCTGAGAAATAGCTTGAGTGTTTCTTCATTAATTGATAGACCAGTATAACATGAGGATGAAATAATGAAGGTATCCTAGCAACTATATTTTTATAACAACCACGGCCTGTGATATTGCAATGAATGCCAGCCACATTTTATTAATTCAAGAGGGTGAGAGCAGATAATTTTAACTAATAAAACTTAGTGGCAAATTCCTAATGCAGAAATTTTATAAGCCCTGTAGTATGGGCACCATCACTACAGTTTCACAGAGCTTTTAGAGCTTCCTAAATCTGAAATTATGAACTAGTCCTAGGTATTGTTAAGGCGATTGTTATGCTGTTCTTCTTTTGTAACATAAACATGCTTTTAGATCAAGACCTCCTCCTGTCCTTGCTACTAACAGGGAAAAACCTAACAGGGAAATGTTTCCTCTTCAGGGGAACTCTTCAGTGACACCTGACCCTGGTACCACCTGAGCGTGACCCTGTTACCTGCTGAGTGTCCCACAGCCCCGCTCCCTGTGAGCGAGGTGCTGGGGCAGGGCACAGCCTGACCGGGAGCAGGCAGGGCAACACAGAGCTGGGGATTTCTGCTGCCGTGCCAGCAACACACACGTGTGTTGCACAGTGGCAATCTAACTTGTTCCTGGGCCAAGCAGCTGTCATTTAAAGAGCAGCAAATGGTTTGCTGTAGAGCAGATGGAACTGAGAATTGACCCTTTAACTTATTTGCATGTCTGTGTATATAAAGAAAAGATTCATATAAAAATAAAAAGTGAAAAAAAAAAAAAAACAAGAAAGACTTAAGATACCCAGGTTATTCCATGTGCACAATGGCAGAAAAAATAAACTAAGTGAGTCTTTCAGCTGGTGTAATTCAGGTTAGCTTTACAAAACTTATGTTGCTACTGTGGATTTCTGCCAACTTATACCAGCTGATGATCTGGCTGATTATGTCTGTTAATTTGTTTGTGACGTCTATAATGCCTTCTTAGACATTTTAACTCTGGAGATGATTTGTTGGATTCCACATGCGCTGTGGTAATTATGAATTTTTATGTTCTGAGCAAGCCAGGTCAAACCACTGCTGCAGGTTTTCCCTGTCGGTGCGTTCCATCAGGACGTTTCCTTTTGCAGTTCAGCCAGGGTGTACTGGCATGCAAGTGCCAGCCAAATTTGGAGGAGGCACATCCCTCAGGCCTCTGCAAAAATCTTCCTGGGATGAAACCCAGCATTGCATTCTGGTGTGAGTCCCTTAGATCCATTCATCAGCACAGAGAAGGGGTCTGGGTTTTGTGGCAGAGCAGGAATGGAGGGATCCCAGACCCATGCCAAGACCACATCTTTTCCACAAACCATCATGCACTCTTATCATCATTACTTATTTAAAAACATGACAAAAGTGGCATCACTCTGGACCAGATCACCAGATGTGACTCTGCCTGTGGACTACAGTGTAGGAGCTGCCCTTGTAGACTTCTTTATGAACCAGTGGAAAGTTGGGGATCTGTCTCCAAGGTATGTTTTCTGTATTGGATTCTCTCAGAATTTGCATGTTTTGTAAATACTTAGCAAAGATAATTTAATTGTGGGAGGTACAAATGGGCCATGGTGTTTGAAACTGATTTGTGGATGAAGCACATATATGGAGACGCCCCATATAGTCCTATTGGGGTCCCCCACGTATCATATACATGTCCCAGAGAGCCTGTAGAAAAGGTCACAACACATACAAGGAATCCCTGCGATGGTCAGAAACATGTGCCTCATTTAGTCTATGCACAGCTCATGTGCTAGTTGGCATGCTATTGCCACTGTCACAGGCTGTCCCATTTAAGAGTTATGAAGAAGAGGAAAGGAGATATTTTTCTTTTTTTTTTTTTTTTTTCCAAAAAACGTCCATGATAGCTTTTTTGATGTGCTGCATGAATACTGGAGACAGCTTTCCCACACTGCTGAGAGAATACTGGTGCAAATGTTCTCACAAGTCTATATTTAAATGAGCATTCACAGCACTTTTGCTTCTTTTGCTTTCCACAGTATTTCCTCAACGTAAAACATAGTTCACAAAGAAATAGACAAAAGGGAGGATTCGAACACAGCCTAAGGTGAGGTTCTGCCACGTGCAGTAGGTGAGATGGGATATCATAAAGGCATGAAGCTCCTAAAATGTAAGTCTTACATTGCGTAAAGGCAGGGGTGTTGAGTGGGTCAGGCTCAACATGGTATCCTGCGAAACTGGACATGCTAAAATTGGTGCTAGGAATTTCTGGTAAATTAGAGAAGCCAAAACAACACTTACCTAAGCTAAAATAAATATCCTCTGTACGGACTTTACTCATTCCGAGTCTAGAATCACTAGCTATGACAGTTTTCACAGACAAGACTTCTTAAATTTGCTTCTGTTGTTTTCACATCTTCCCACAAACATACAGAAATTTGAAAATCTTGTAAGCTAAATCATGTAAAACCTACTACACTTAACAATTTGCCTTTACATCATTGTAGTTTGATGTAACTTACTTTCCTGACTTTCTTTTTATATTCTTTGTTATGATGAAAAAAGAATTATCATATGTATTTTAGGACTTAAATCATGTATTTTGAGAACTCCTTCTTTATTTCTATATTCCTGTACATTTGGGGACGCAGCTTTTGTTTTAGCCAAGCCATATTATGGCTTGGAATATTTACCTCATAAACCATTTTGTCCAACTTTTCTTTTTTTTAGCTTCTATCACTTCTGTACAAAAAATGTAGAGTGCAACTATGTTTTTTACACTATTTTGAGCTTGATGGAGTCCAGTGTGCAGTGCTTAGACCATTGGCTGAGGCAATTGCTGAGCCATTAGAGATGATGGCTGAGGACCTGAGGAGGATGAGTGACTTCCAGGGGATGGAATAGGGCCAGGGCTGACCCTGAAAAATTAGAGCCATCAGCATAACTTCATGTCTTAGAAAAAGTGCTCAAGACTACACAAAAGAAAATGCGAGTACTGATTTGCTACATTATTGGTTTTTAAAGGCTGCAGTAAGAAACACTGAGAAGAATAGCTGATTTGTCTTTCTCTTCCTAACGTAGACTTTTGGAGCCCTTGGCCCCAACTCAAATGTAATTGTTTAAAATTTGCTGTTCTCCAGTAATATCCAAACATGTATTTTATAACACAAAAATTGCCAATACAAGACATCCCTTCTCAAACTGCTGTTCCAAAAAAGTAATCCTGCAGCTAGTTTTGATGTCAGAAAGCTTCCAGTCTTAATGGTGGGGTTAACAACTGAACCCTCCTTCTCCCCCTAGTGTTTGTGATACCTTAGTTTGTTAAAGAATATAATTTATTATTTATTTTTATTATGTACAAATAAAGCAACATTTTATTTGGAAATTAATTATAGTAGAAATATGTAACACTTATGCTTAATGCTTGCAAGGTTGTGTTTTGTGGCTGTTAAATTGTTTCCTAAACATAATTGTTAATGCTAGATCAACCCACCAAATGTTTTTGTGAGGCTGAGCATCCTTATCTCTTAATCTGAAAGATTTTATAAGCCATTTTTATTTTGTTGTTTTGCAAAATGGAAAAGGGTTATTAACACTTTAAAAATGTGAATGGAATAATAATGTTGATCTGTTTACAATACATTTCATCACAAAGTGCTTAACAGAGAGAGAAAATAAGTCAGAGAAAAAGATTGTGCATATTTTAACAAGTATAGATCATTCCTTCCTATTTTATCCAAACTGTTTTTAAAATTTTCACATATTTTGGTATTTATTAACATCATTTAAATGTCTAACAGGTCCATTCCTAAAGTACTGTATAGATTTTGGGGTGAAATTCTAGCCAATGCCAATTTTTGCTATAATTGTAGTCAGTGAAGATGCTGTGCTTGCTGAGAGACACTGTCTCCCTGAAATCCTGTCTTAATAGAAAAAGAAAATTGCTCAAAATAAAACCAAAAGCACAGATATTAAATGATTTGGTCACAGCTATGAAGGCATCAGCTGAGCTGAAATGCTGGTCTGTCCCCTACACTTTAGCACAGTGCCCTATGTAATTTTGCTCTGTACATCTCCTTTAGAGGGATCCTTGGCACCCAATTAGAGACGGTTGAGCAGCCGATGGGTTAATTTCTGCAACAAAGCTGTGAATGAAGTGGATTTGCTCCAGAAATCTTCTACAGGTTGCCAAAGGACTGATCTATGCAGTCCCTTTGAGCAAAGCCATGTATGAACATGAACTTGTTACTTTGTTGATTTGTGGCTAAACTGAAGAACTGAAAAAATACTTGTGTAGGTGGCAGTGGTTTCTCACCCCTGTCTGTCCCCACTTTGAAGATGGTTTCAAACAATAATGTGGACAGAGAGAGACAGGAACCCTGTGAGATGGCTGCACTCAAAAACAGGCATTTGCTATAGTGACTGTATTTATTTCCCAGTGAAATGAAAAATAATGTAACACGAAATGAAATTGTGTCCATAGCAGGGAGTGAAGCATCTTGCCCTTGGATGGCTGTGGTATAAGGCAGACAGCCTTCTCCTGGAAGGGGTGGTGGGTGTTGGGACCAGCCACAGGAAGGGCAAGGAAATGAACCTGAGACTTCTCTGCCGCCTTGAGCCATTAGGCTCATGGGCAACTGCCCAGAGAGGACACACCAGAGCTGCTACTGACCGCTCTAATGCAGATAAGGTCCCTGCTAAACAAACAAACAGTATTGTTGATAAAGTCATCAGAAAACAACACAAAATGCTGACGTGTTTTATGTGCTTCCCAAAGCTTCCATGCCTGTTTGGGGTAGGTTGCACGCTTCTTATTTCTTCTGAAGAGACACCTGGCTTATTTGGACACTGGAAGTGTAATAGTTATGACATGAAGTCTTGACATCCCCATATTGCTCAGCCACTGGTGGATATCCCTTTGTAAACTGTCTAAATCATGAGGTCTTGGACTTAATTTATATTTTGAGCTGTAACTGCTGCGTAACATGATACCCTTCAGCTGGCAGATGCAGAAGATGTTGGTGTTCCTCTAAGTAGCATCTGAATATGCAGAGAAAGCCCAAGTTGGGTTGTCATCATTCCAGTGTCCGTGAGTTTTAAAAGGACCTCTGCTGTTTAGTGTTGCTCTTAATGACACAAGCTATATGTCTCAGAGGTGTACTTCTCACTCCCTCTTTCCATGATCTTCCTATGTGATCTAGGGCATGATTCTGGGTGGTTAAGATTATGTTTCCTTCACTTCTGTTCTTTACAATTGCTATGTTTTGCAATGTTTTGTGATGAGAGGAAAGGGGGAAAAAAAGGACAGAGTAAAACTGGAAATGACTGATCAGCTTCCAAACTGGGAAATGATCTGGCAGCCAGTAAATATTTTTTTCCCCCCCTCTCAACACTTTTCTCTAGTCTTTGCTTTAGTTATAACATTAATAATAAAAATAATAACAGGGAAACAGCTCTGAAGCTTTTGATTGCATACAACTTTTTTAAATGCCCACTGGCACTATAAAAATTTTTTTACTTCTGACTTGGGAATAAACTTCCTAGGATATAATATCTTTGCCATTCTGTATTGGAATCTTCACCATATTATAAAGCCTTTCAAAAGGCACTAAGACATAAGGTTTGGTGGATTGACTGGTGTCTTTTTTTCAGCTGTTTATGATATTGCAAAATCCAGTGTGTCGTCTGAACGCTCACTCTGGGAATAAACATTTGAGTAAGTGTAGTGTTTTTTTCAAAATACCAAGACCATATGCTGCTAATGCAAAGAATATTGCCTAAGATTTCCAAACAGTTTGGGCACCCAAATCCCATTAAAAGTAATTCACCTTAAAAAACTTTTTTTATCCTATCCCGGCTTGTGGCTTGTGGCAGAATTGTGATAGACTGAAACAAAAAAAATGTACATTTCTGGAAGAATTCTGAGATTTATGATGCTGGAACTGCAAGCAAGTTTAATATTCAAGTTATTGTTTTCTTTCATTGTCCTATGAGATGCTAAATACAGCAGTACAGCAACTTGCCTTAGCCCAAAACCCATCAGTGTATTTCTGCTGTCTGTGGAGTTTGATGAAAATTTTATCATAAACTTTAATTATTGAGTGCTGTTGCAGTGCCAAAAGAGGCATGGGTGAGCTTCCTGCTGAGCCCCAGCAGGTCCTGGATAAGACTCCAGTGAAGTCCTTGAGAGACATTTCTGTCTCAAAGCTCTGAGAACTTTCGCTTATGAATTAACAAAACATGAGAATTTATATTATCGGTTATATGATTTCTTTATTTGTTATTAGTACCTCTCCAAATTTACCTGTCTCTGCAATCTCTGCCAACACCTCTCCAGCAACAAAGCATGGAATTTTTTTTTACTCGGGATGCTTAGTTTTACACTGCAACCCAGAGGCTCTTTTGTCTATCACTGTAGGAGTTCCACATTGTACTTGCAGTTTTTTCTCTGGTGACATGAAACAAGGACAGGAAAAATAGGAGGAGAGGAGCAAAGAATAGGGCACATTCTAGAGAAATTTTAGGGGTAATTGCATGTACCCTCAGAAGAACAAAGATCAGTCCCAAACTCATGGATATCGATCATCAGGCATAAAACCGAGGTCCGACAGCACATTAAAATCTCTGCCAGTTTAAAGATGGAAAGGTTTTGCATTAAAAAAATTGAAGTTATATACAGAAGTGTAGCATAATTTGCCGAGTGTTCTGCTGCTGTACAGTAGAGTTTTGGTTTGTTTTGCAGGAATTGTGATTGGTACAATTTTTGAAGAGCACCTAATCAAGTGAGCTGCCTCCTCATTTGTTAATGGATACATTTATCAGGCACCAAAATCAAGATCATAATCACAAGTTCTTACTTTACACAAAATATAAACACTGCTAAAGGAAGTACATTAGGAGTCACAATTAGGATTCTGGAATAATTGTTTTTGGCTCAGTGGCTTAATGTAAATGAATGTTGGAAATTGTGTCATCCTGTTAATTAAA